>JAUBNQ010000025.1:20729718-20739996 GCA_032353495.1 Ctenopoma kingsleyae | reverse complement strand
AAAAACTCCCTCTAGACTCTAGAGGAAGAAACCTCCAGCAGAACCAGGCTCAGGATGGGCGGTCATCTGCCTCGACCATGTCCCAATAATTCAGATACATTTGTAAATATGTCCTGAGTTCAACTACACAAACCCTGTTTTTCAAATTCATAATTTTTCTTTTTCAGCAAGCAGCTTATTTGTCAGTATTTTTGGTTATTGGTTGGCGCTGTCACCCCACAGGTAGAAGTTGGTTCAAATCCAGCAGTCGGCCGGGTGCCTTTCTGTGTGGAGGGTGCATGTTCTCTCCGTGCTGGTGTTGGTTTTCTTCAGTTACGCCAGCTTCCTCCCACAGTCCAAAAACATGTAGTTGGGTTAACTACTGTATACTACACTTTTGACTATAAATTGCTCATAGGTTTAAATATGAGTGTGTGTGTTCGTGTATGTCAGTTGTGTGATAGACTGGCGACCTGTCCAGTGTGTACCCCGTCTCTCACCCAGTGATGGCCGTGATAGGCTCCAGCACCCCTGGAACCCTTCGGGGGAAAAGCGGTTAGGATGGATGGATAGTGGAGCTAGTTGGAGCTGTAGAATGAACAATTAATACACACCAACAAACTTTGTCTAGTTCAGGATTCTTCTATCATTCTTTCATTATCCATGACACCTGGGATTTGTGTGGAACAGTCCCTAAACTCCTCCACAAACGCAGTGGTCGTGAAAATCAGTGGACGTTTTTGGTCATTTTATATTTTCGTCCATTTATCATCAATTAACGTTCTAATTTCCAGGTATACCATTTTAAAGTTGTGTCAGATATTTGAGTTTCCTCAGTGTGTGTTAGATTAATCACTTGAATGTTACCTTTCTTAGATGTGTCAGTTACAGTAGATAAATTAAATTATTTTTGAGTGAAGCAGAGGTATCTATCATATATTTTTTTTGTGCAGAAGCTTTTGGTTGGTATCTGAATTTGAAGAGAAAATCCACCTGTTTTCTTGCCTTCAAATGGCTGAAGTTGGGTAACAGGTGTAACAGTGGATAACTAGGTGAAGCTTTGTTGTACAGGTCGTTAAAATCAGAATTTCTTTTCAGATAAAAAGTTTCCTGAACAGAACCACATGATTTGGCACTAATTATTTCTCAGTGCTAAGCTACCACGTCTTGGTGACATGTGCAAAATGGGAAATGTGTCTATAAACATTTCGCACAACACAGTTCAGCAAAAAATAAGCAATAAAGTTTCCAATAACACGTGAGTGAGTAACAACTAGTCGCTGGAGTTTTAGTTCTCTGGAAGTTAAGAATAAACTCAATACAATCATCTGAATCAACTCAAATAACAGTCAGTGAAGCTTAGTGACAAACTAAAAACCCCTTAAAACATGTAAAATACAGTGACACTGACAACTAAATCAGAATTGTGTTTTTCGTTAGTAATATTTGTAAAATCAACTGACAAACAGGCCTGTGTGTGTGTCTGTGTCCTCAATTATAATCAGCTTCTGACCTGTAGATCTGAGCTTCTGTACTAGCTATTGCAATCCAATACAGCAGTTCAGTGATGAATTTTACTTTTACAAGGTTATAATTTCTCAGGTTTTAGGTTGAAACTGTCAGAAAGGTGATAATTTTACTATATGTTTATTATTTAGGTCATAGTGGGTGGTGGAGTTGTACCGGAGTCCATTATATTAGAAGGTATCTCTAATGTTTTGGCCACCTCTAAATGAAGGGGCCATAATATTAGAAACATCTCTTAATGTAATACACTTCAGTGCAACCGTTTCAGAAATAACTGAGAAATTATAACCTTGTAAAAGTAGAGCTCATGGCAGAGCTGCTCTATTGGACTGCATTAGATTGCAGACGTGTGCCTAATAAAGAGGCCAGTGAGTGTGTGACAGCTACTTTTACAGTTATGTACGCATATTATAACATACAGCGGCTTTATACGTTCTTCATAGGAGGTGGTTGTTAATTTGGTTGTTTTTTGAAAACAGATTTACCTGATATGGAGCTCTGCACCAAAATATAAAGAGGTGCACTGAGGTGGGGGTACATTACCGGACGGAAGTGTGGTGCAGTGTGTGTGTGTGTGTGTGTGTGTGTGCGTGCGTGTGTGTGTGCTAACAGAGGGCAAAATGCCATGTCACTTTGGATCGGAGGTTCCAGTCCTCTGCCAGAACGTCCTGTAGCGGACTCCACCCTCCTCGTTATGGCATCATCCCTCCATAGTTTCACGACCAGATCTACAGTATACAGTGTTTTGCTTTGACCCAGACCCTTGTATGTGATATTTAACCTCTGCTGACACACACACACACACACACACACACACACACACACACACACACACACACACACACTCTTATTGGTGTATGAGTCAAAAGTAGGCAGCCAGGTCATCCCATCGGTGGTGGTGGAAAATAATTCAGGAAAACAGGAGGGAGGTGAAGGTTTGGTAAGAGGTAACTCTGTGGCCCCTGACATAGGAAATGCACACATATACACACACACAAGCGCACACAAATACACTCACACTTACACAAAAACACACACACACACACACACACACACACACAGCAGTGCATATCCGGACGTCATCGGTGCTGTGAGGACTGCGTCTGTGGCTCTGTAGACGTAGGTGAATGAGGCATCACAGCATACAGTCCATTTAGTTCACACACATGCACATGCATGTGCACACACACAACCACAAACACTCACACACACACACACACACACACACAGACACAGATGCCAAGTACGGTGTCGGACTTATAATAGTTTTTTTTTTTTTACTTTACTTCAAGTTTGAGTATTTCAAAACTGTCAGTGAGACAAACCCACATCTGATTAATTGAATTTTAATCAGCTGAGACACAAATTAAATCTGTGTAAGTTCTGTGTTAAATTACTTTAATTTAAATTGTGTTTTGATTCTTATTTTATTTTACTTTATTTTCAACCAGAAGAGGCTTTCATGAACAAGTTGAATTGAAAGTGATTTGAAACTTTCTCACTTTGTCTTTACAGTTAATGAACTCGCACGCACACAGGCACACACGCACACACGCACACACACACTTGCATATGTCAAGAATACAGTTTCACAAGTAAATTCTCACTCGTATGCTGACGCACTCGTGCTGACACTGACTCACGCTCACACTTTCTCTTCTTCTTTGATCACTCTTTAAAGTCTGTCATGCACACACAAACAAATGTGCACGCACATATGTTGTACAGTTGTTAATGTACCTGCCCAAACACAATCTTTTCAACCTTTTCCATGCATGTCTTCATCCGACTCAAATTAAACAAATTATATAATGATTATTATGTGAACACAGACACACACAAACAAACAAACAATTTCAATATATTTGTATTTATTTATATATTATAAGTACTGCAAGCATGTAAACAACACAAGTCATGACTGATCATTTATGGTCAGTCATTCATCCCTTTTTTCAAACTTTAACATTTTAATGAATCATTAACTACAAATAACATTTTATTTTTCAGCTTTTACTTTTTCAGTCAGAATAAGCTCTACACGTTTCCTTTTTTCTTTTTCTGATGACATATGTATTTTATTTTTTCTCTTTTTCCTCTTTAACTTTTCAACAAATGAATGTGAGTTTTTCTTTTCGATACCTCTTTCTACACAAATAGCATTATTTTTATGATAATTTGAAAGAGTTCACTTATATTTGGTGCACTTTTCAGAAGCTGAATGAATAAACAGTAAATAATATACAGTAGAAAGATAATACAGCACAGTGCATTCACAGTGATAAAGCAGTAGAAACATTTTTAGAAAACTTTTTCAGTTATTTCCTTATCTGAATAACATCTACAGTATTTTTTGTTTAAATGAGCACCTTGATTCCCTTCTTCAGTTCTAAACTGTATTTGTGTATAAAGCTCTTTCCAAATGCTGTGAATGTCGTGTTCTGTACCTAATAACATCATCTCTATGATGTCCAGGACGATTTAATTCAGATTCAGTCAAAGTATAAGAAGCTGCATCACAGTGAAACACATTTAAAGATGACTCAACATTGTGCAAAGAATGTGCAGGCATTCAAAACACAACATGATCTTTTCTATAAAAATATTAAATTAAAGAAAGATATTTTCATGCAAATTCCACAGGACTTATCATCACTATGTGTGTGTTGTTATTTGGTAAATGGAAGTTTTTCATCCACAGCATGATTTGAAATTTAAAACAAATAAAAACACATAAGTACTTAATTTGTTACTAAAGTTTTTAATAAGTATTGTAAAAATTAGATTTTAAATCGTATTGGGACCTTACCTGGTTAAATAAAGGAGGCAGAATTTTTCATTTAGAGAGAATCAAACACACAAATACACACAAATATACTGTAAAAGCACAAAAATAAAATAAATGACATGAGTAAAATAAAATAACAACACATGTTGTAAAATCCTTATATTTAGTCTGTGTCACTGAGACTCATCTACAACTTAATTTCATTCATCAGCTGCTTTACAGTAACATAAAACACAAACTGATGTTTGTTGTGTCTGATTTATGTGCACTAAATAATTTACTTTAAAAAGTAAAACTATCAGTAGCTCTCATATTATAATTTTCTTTAAACTCTCTTCACATGCTTTAAAAAAGTACAGGCTCATGGTTCACAGAGTCTTTTTCTGATCATGATCTAGATTAAAGATTATTTTATGAAACTGGCCAATTATCTGAAGCATAAAAACACCATAGTGGTGTTTGTGGTGGTTTTGGCAGCTATTGTACAAGAAAACCCTTGTTATCATTTCTTTTAACTAATTTGGTACAAGAAAATAATGCAGTTAAAGATTTTTACCAGAATGATGTAGAGCCTGCAGAGATAATATCACACTTTGCAGATTTAAAACACGATAACCTCCCAAAGCTGGAAGAATTCAACACATGGTATCAAAAGTAGTTTTGAGAATTCATTGACCAGAGTGATCACAATAGATTTATCAACTCGTTTGTTACTGAACAGACATCAGAGATCTTTATGGTTTCTCACTAAGCCCTGATCTAGAAAGAGTTTATGTATTTTGTTAACTTACTGAAAACAAAGTTTAGTTTTTAGTAAACAAAATGATGCCCAGCTGTGGATTTTATATTATTTTGAAAATCACAGAAGAGCACATGTGCATTCTCACTCACTAGTATAGTGAAAGTATTGAACTTAATCATCAAAATTAAAACAGAATCTGATTTTATGTCAAAATTACAGATTTTAACTATGAAGTCATGATGATACAAAAAGAAAATTAGAAGAATTAGAAGTTTATTTGTGTAGCAAAACAATTCAAGGTGTTCTCCAAAAGTCAGAAATGCATTATAAAAGCATATTATAGAAAGCTGATGTATAAAATAGATTTGCTAGTTTTCACCTCTTGTAGGTCAGAATGTCCCTCTGTTTTTGAGGATGAGGATCTAAATGACCTTCTTCTTAAACTTAGGTATAACTGTGACTTAAATGATGATAATAACTTTAAACTCATTGTAAATGTGGTTTGAAACACACATTTACTATCTATTGTACTACATCAAGACCTCTTTTACATTTTGAAAAAGTACTTTTCTCTGCAGTTTATATTAGGTTATTTAACTTTTTCCGCACCATAAACATTTTAATATGTTTATTCCAACAAATACAGAGGTGTAAAGTTGTCAGGTAGATTTGATATGTTTATATTGTGTTTTAAAGAAGACAGAGGAAGCTGATTATATAGAAAAAATATATTCTATTGCTATTCAATAACTAGCTTTAGATAAAAAATATTAAAAACTATATATTATGTAATGTTTAGATAGTATTATATTGTGTACCACAGTTATAGAAAGCTGAAAAAATATATTAATAATGTTTTGTGAGGAAAAACATTTATATAGACTATTGGCAAATTGTATTAAACTGATACTGACATGCATCTAAATGATTTTTAGCTAAATCTATCTTTCTATCTGATGTTCTTCATGAAATATAGTGAAACCGGGGATCTGTGTCGATACTCAGACTTTCTGCTTAAACAAATATTTCCAGGATGGTAAAGATAAAACTAAAAACTAAACGTAAGTGAACATCTATTTGTAAAAACAGGGTTTGTGCACAATGACCAACAACATTCTGATGATGCTCCTTTTTGTTCTCTCTTTATTAATCTTTCCTTTGCATGTCTGTAGAAAACACATTACAGTGCAAACAGCATGTCAACATGTCCTGCTACAAAAACAGTGTCACTCTTTAAGAAGATATTCTAATAACTACGAGAACTTCTTTGATCCAGGAACAGTTTTTTTGTTTTTTAGCTTGGATGCTGAACCTTTCAGTTTTATCACAGTAACAATGTTGAATATACAGAATATGTGTCATCCCAAAACCAAATGTACAAATATATATGACATGTTGATATGACAAAAAGTTACTCAATAATAAAAACTGGAGTGTGATGAGTAAATAATATTCTTACTCAAGCATTAATAAGAAAGTACAACTTTATTTGTTTTTATTTTACAACTATTTGACTAATAATAAAAGCTGCAGTTGCACTTTTCAGCATTTCTAACTTAAAAATCTTACTAAATTTAAATTTGATTGAGCAAACTTTAAACAGAAGATGTCAAGTTTGAAATTGTGAACATTACTGTTCAGTGTGTGTGTGTGTGTGTGTGTGTGTGTGAAGGTTTTACCAGGATTATATCCACAGTGAGTTTACAGGAAACACACACTATTGCAGTTTAATTCTTGATGTTTCATCAGTTTGTAAATCTTTTTATTTTATTTCGATATGTATGAATATGAGTGAGTAGTTAAAGAAAATCTTCACGTTCTCTTTCTGGAACCTTTTCTTGTTTCTGTCCCTCCTCTATGATCTTTCTTTAGTACAAAGATGATGAACAGATCAGTGTGGCTTTAACTCTTACAGTATAAATATGGATATCTGTGATGAACAACAGACATTTACGACTATTGTGCTATACTATGCAATTCGGACACAAGTCAGACACACACACACACACACACAAAAACAAAGACAAAAAGTCAGAGTGTAACCAAACCTTTACACAGGAGCAGGAGGTTAAATTGTGATTGTATAGTTGTGTGCTTCCACTAACAGGCACCCCTAAAAGAAAGGAGCATTTGGAGACTTTTCTACTTTTTAAAGACGCTTTTTAAAGGTTGTGTGAACATTTTCACAAAGTTGAAATGTGAAAATAGAGTTTGTTGATCTGTTTATATATCAGAACATTTCCAAATGTACTGCTACATCACAGTTTAGGACATTTTGTCCTTTTATAAGAGAAGTGTCAGTGAAAAGAGTAAAGATCAAGAAGGACAATATTACAGATTATACATGAAAATGATATCTTTCAAAGTTAATAACTTTTTCTGATTAAAAATATACAGAATAAATATCAAAATGACACCTTTCATTGGAGTTTGATTTCAGTAAATGAACAGAATATGTTGTCTTTTTCTTTCATGCACAGTCTCTGACCTGCGATTGTCCCACAGTAGCATCAACATGATCAGAGCAGTGCAGCACCAACCGTAACAAGCTCTCAGATGGGATAATGTACAACAGAAGATTTAAATTATGCTTTAACTTGCTTTAGTTTGAACTTGGATAAGAATCTGATACATGCAGAGAAGCAAAAGGAGAAACTTAGAATCTGCACTCAGGTGGGAACATGTAGTCGGTTGTTTTTTTCAGTATCAATGTGATGCTGATAATCAGAAACAAGAGACAAGAACAAGGAAATGAAGAGAAGCATCCAACAGACTCTAATAATAAAACCAAATGAAAAGAAAATACAGACAATGTAAATGCAAATGTACAAATAATTTCAACGAACTTCCTTCTTAAAATCTGTCTATGAAATCCCACATTTAATCAAAAACAACTTTCTCCTTTTATTCTTTTGATGCTTAAACTTTTGTTGAACTGGTCAAGCAGTCACAAACTCTGACCATCCAAGACTCCATCTGCATGTTTTCCTCTACATTGGAACAGTAATTAGTGTTAATGGACTGCTGTGTGCGTGTGTGATTATGTCGACAGATGAAAGAGGGGCAAAATTCAGTCAACCTGTAAACAATGTTTGCCTGCCTGCCACAGTAACAGGGTTATTTTGAGCGCACTTCACCAAGAAGTAAAGTAGTTTTGAGAATTTCACTTTATTTCTAACTGAATGAGAACAATTGAAATTTCTCATGCTTTATAACAGAGTACTCTTTAAGCCAATTAATGTAATAATCCTACATTGCTTGAGTTGTTTTCAGTGGTTTCTTCTTATTTACTACATATGCTTTAATTTTATTTAAAGTAGTATTTTACCAGGAACGTTTTCAAAGTTAGTTCTGAGTTGCATCAACTTTGCCTGATTGTGAGGATCTAGCAAATGTTTAGCCAGTAAAAGTGATTCAGTGTAGTCTTCTAACTAAAGACTAAAGTTTGACTTTCCTCTCATGAAACATGTAAGATCACAGAAAAAAGATCACCTGTGTCTCTCCTTGATGTATATTGAGTCAAACAACAAAAGCAGATAAACCACAAGTCACAAAAACCTTCAGTTTTAGATGAGCTTTAAAGTTTATGGAGTAAAATCAAGTACAAACTTTAATCATATCCTGCAGAGACAACTATGACAGACTGAGTTCATACCTGTTCAACAAACACATTGCACATTAAATGCTTCAATCCTGTCAAATTAGGGGGATTTCAACATTTTTATGAATGTAAAAACCACATTTGATTGATTTTTTTTTTTCTTTTTGTAATGCAGCTATAGTGTAGTAGTGCCTCACAGTCTGAAAAACAACTGCAGGTGGGGTCCAGTCATCTTAAATTTAGCTATAAGATAAAAATGATGCATGTGAAATTAGATTCTCTGCATTTTAATTTAACATCCAGTATGTTTATATAAGCCTATATGTGTGGTTCTCCTTGAAGATGCAGGTCGGCCATTTTGTTTTCACCACTCACAGGGTTGGTAGTCAGACATGTGAGCTCTTCCATTGAGGAAAAGCTGCATGATAAAAGCCTCTTTTAGCATCATTAGTGCTGTTGTTTATCACCCTGACATGTGTTTTTATCCACATGTGTTTACAGATGTGTTTTTAGGTAAAACTGGTTACAAAAGCCTTGGTTTCACAACCAGTGCAGCCACAGTGAAGCCTCCTCATGTCTGACAGAAAATGACTGACTGTACAGCTGAAGAGAGAAGCAGAGCTGCACATTTCAGAATGCTGTTTGTTCATAAACTTTATGCTGAAGAGGTCAATTTCAAAATGATGCAAATTAAAATTGGTGCTCTTTTAGACACTCCACGCTATAGAAAGAATAAAAAGACTGAGGAACAATAATTGTAACACAGATCATACACTTTTGTTTTTGTAAAAGTGAATCAGTGAAGTAATTTTGGAGGACAAAACAACAATATTCATATAGTGTATATAGTATATAGTATATATGCATTATGTTAAAATTCATGCAGAGACAAGTAGTATGTACAAACATAATCTACACGTCATAATAAAAGAAATGCAGGGAAAAAGCAGAGGAAAAGAGAGGAAAAGGTGATTAAGACACCAACTCATCAATAAAAACAGTGACAAATGCTGCATCTGAGCACAAACACAGACATACACAGACTCACACACACAGTTTCTTCTTTTAGGGCTGATTTAAATCTGTATGTGCAAATGTTAGGGTTCATATTAAAGAGAAAAAAATTTATTTGGCTGATATAATACGTGTATAATTAGAGTTGTATGAGAAAATGTTGCAAGTTAATTCTTAAATGATCAGAATCAGAATTGAATTCAAGCAGACGTGTAAGGAATTTGTTTTGTTTTGGTGCAGATGCCAGAGCAGCCAAATATGAAATACAAAAACAATGCGATAGATGCAATAATATTAGAATAAAAGACGAGTAGTAAAACAACAGTAAATACATATAAATGTTACACAGTAATTTACAAATACACAGTTATACAAAAACCATGTTCACAACTATGTTTACAGTGGATGTTCAGCGTAATGCACATAGAGTAGAAACTGCCACACAGGTCAAATATTCATAATGTGCTGTATATCAGTTCTTGTGATGAGTGACTGTAGTTTCTGAATTGATAACATTCAGTGTATTGCATAATTGATATGTGTGAGCTTTTACTGTGTTTGAGAGTAATAAAAAAAGACAGTTGTGTGTGTGTGTGTGTGTTGACTCCTATTAATTTTGCAGGTGTG
>JAUBNQ010000025.1:20665193-20676920 GCA_032353495.1 Ctenopoma kingsleyae | reverse complement strand
GTAAAGTAATATCTATAAACAGCAACAATTACTCAAACAGAAGTTAATAGTACATTTACTGGGGACTATTTTCAGCTGTGGATTAATACACGTGCTAATGTGTATTTGGGAGTGGCAAAATATAAATATTCGTCTTAATGAAGAAACTTCACCCCAAGGCTTCCCAAGTGATCAATTCAATGCATGTTCTTTACAAAACGAAACATATTTTTGTGGCTTTTTATGGATTTTCTTTCACTAATTCTACATATTAATGTGCTCTTTCATCTGTTAGTGCTTATGAAAAGAATGGCGTTTTCTAAAGAAAGCATCCCTGATTTTACTCATGCATCTTACGAGGCACAGCTTCACTTCTTCTAAGAACAACCACACTCTGTGCTTATAAGGAGGATGGACAAAAACCAGCTGGTAGCACACGAAAGGTCTCCATATGTCTCTCTTCTGTTCCGACACAAATGTACACATTAGTCACTGTTTGTTGGTGTAGCGCTGTTAACTTACATCCACAGCCTGTTTGTGTGTGTGTGTGTGACAATGCAACTTTGGAAACATTTGCGTCACTAAGATTGAGCTAAAAGAGTGTGGGACACTTTTGAGAGCAAGAGAGAGACACGGATAAGTGAAATATATTTATCTTCATGTACCAGGGTGACAGATTGATCCAGTTCATGTCTCCACCTTCTGCCTTCCCCAGCAACCTAGTTTTCATCTTGCAGAAGAAGATGTAAATGTACAAGAACAAACTGAAATTAAACATTGTTTTTGTATCACCAAATCTTATGTATGAAACCTATTTTCTAATTAGTTCCACTGTCTGACTGTAATGCACGACAGGCTCTTAGTTTCCTAAAGCTGGAAATACATGCATAATTAAATTTCACCAGGATGACTAACGATATACTTGTAACCTCAAAATAAATTTAACATCTGCTGCTGAGGCGACAAAAGTTTTGCCTTTTGTCTTTTTTGAGATCTTAGATGGTACTGCTATTCAACAAGGGTTCAATTTTCATCCATTACAAATCTATAAAGACCTATAGTTCAACATAAAAACAATCAGTTGAATCTTAAAGTCAACAGTAAACCAATGTAGGAGTTCAAACAGGAGTCTTGTGACTCTGTGACATATGTCTTCATCAGTAACCTGGCAGCAGACAAAATTGCATAAATGGGCAATCATCTGGTATTAGAACCTGTAGCACATGGAACACTCTGTACAGACACTAAGTTCAGTGAAGAAAGACTCAGACTGTCTAAAGGCAAGCTGAAGCTGAACACACAATCTTTTTAAACGGCTGCTGTTCATTCCTTATTGTAGGTAGGATGGCAAGACTTTTAAAAGGCAGCATCACCGCTTTAAGTGAGCTACTCTAACAACATTGTGTTTGCTAGTGTCTGACAAGCCAGACAGAATGAGACAGGAGCTGACAGCCAAACACACCAATGCACGCCCACCTACTGTGCAAGTTTTATAATATGCTGATTCATCCAAATGCAAATGAACACATTTCTTCTGTGTATGTGATCAACAACAAAAGACTGAACATAAAGTCCATATATCTGGATAGTGGTAAGTACTCGACACAGGTGTGCAAGTGGTTCTTTAAGAGTAAGAAATATTTTTTTATTGGAAGCTGAAAGTAGAAGATGTTTTAATCCAGTTATTGTGTATTATAACACCCTTTAAGAAAATACCTGCCTGCTACCTTTGTCAAACATGCAATATGCAGAATTTGTTCCATAGTATAGTGCCAATCAAACCAGAGCTGCAGTAAATTTAAAAAAGATTAAATAAAATGTCTTACCATTAACATACAAGATAGAAAATACATAGAGAGATACAAAAGAAAATAGAAACAGGTGTGACTGTGTATAGTGAGAGAGATAGCCTGCAAAAATTAGAAATGTAACTTTACCCAAACTGATTTGGTCATAATAAGTCAGTCACTTTTATTAATGTAACAGACAAAAGAGGAACTATTTATTAGAGCTTTATAAAGAATAGACAGTTATATTATATATATATAATGTACTATGTATAGTTGTAGTATGTTATAGTCTATATTATTACTATATTATATTGTAGTCTTACAGACACAGATTACTACCCCACACATTCAGGTTACAAGTTTGGGTGCAAATTGTATAATAATATGAATCATACATTACTATGACAAACCTCAGGCAATTAAATTAAGACTGTGGACAATAGTGAAAGATTCCATGCAAATAATCTACTGAATTAGATCATTGATTTTGCTCAGTGTTAAAACAACAGAAAGACAGGGAGAGACAGCGTTCTGGTTCTGGACAGGTTCACTGTCATCTCTTGTAACACACAGATAACACAGCAAAAAGATGTTGCTCTAAGATAATTCTGTGAAAACTTGTAAGTCCTGTGCTCAAAGGCAGAAGTGACCTGTAGATAACCAACAGTATTTACAGAGCATGCATGTATGCTTTTGGGTGAACTGAATATGCATAATGTGTGCGTCCATGCAGTATGTATAAGCAAGTATGATTGTTAAGAACAGCAAGTTCCTGAAAGAATCCCTGACCTACATCCTGGTCTTATGACTAGGGCAGAGTCTGATGGGACTCAGAAAGCAAAGTCTAGAACATTTTGCATGCTTCTTTCATCTGTCTCTATTTCAAAGCTTCTCTAAGCTCTTCATCTCCCCCTGGTGCTGCACGAAAAGAGGTGATTATGGATTCAAAACATAAGGTGACCCACATACCTACTCTCCGAGTGATCTATTTCCTTAAATCTGTCTTTTTCTGGTTTGTCCTCCAGCCCTGGGGAGAAGGGGGATGATACCACACTTACTCTGCCCCTGTAATCTGAGACGTTATCAGAAACACAAACAATCAAACCTGTATATTTACTAAAGATGACCATATCTCCAAAGAGATATGAGAGTCCTGGACCAAAGAAGAGGCTGGACACTGACACTTTGTCTGTTCCACTTTAGCTTGCCACCCCTAAGCGTTAGTGCCAGCTGGGTCCATGTTGGCCTCATTGTACTGTAAGAGATTTGGACACTGACAGGTAAGTGAAAGATATTTTTTAGTGCTCAATCGAGTGGAGGGAAGTGAGGAGTTCAGATGGTGATGAGGGGTTTCGAAATATATACTTGATCAAAAACTGAATGCAGTGACTCCATGCATGATCAAAGTTTGCATCCTTAAAAAGTAAATTAATACAGTTCTGTGTTGAATCTTGCATGTGTTTATTAGTGTTTGACAAATGTCAACAGTAAATATATCAAATGTGTTTATATAGTCTGAAAACATCATACATAGTTTAATTTGTGCTTATGTGTAGTCACTGAATTGACGTAGACTGGTGTGGAAATCCAACTACAGCAACATTATGTGTGCATTTTTCTGGCCTGCAGACACAGTCCATGTACTTTGCTTTCAACACGAGGAAACACTGAAAACCCAGTGAGAAGACCCAGATCAAAGTTAAATGTAGCTCTGGATAATAGTTTTTCCATTTTAGGCAGTGAGAATCAGAACGGTAGAGTATGCCAAGTTCTTATCCTCGCTGCTTTACTTGGCATGCCAGAGCAAATAAAGAGTCACCAGTGGACTAACACAATAAAAAAAGAAAACTGCCTGAGCACCTTTCCCCCTTTTGATTTAGTGTGTTTTCCTAAAACCCACATGGATCTGGTTGTTGACATGAAGTATAAGACACTACATCAGATGTTAAACCAAATCAAGCCAACATGTTTACAATGGCAAATGCAATTCATAAACATTACTGAAAATCTACTTTCACAGCGTAGCTCATTTCACACTGGAAGAAGTTGAAGTACAGCAAAACTACTCTGGGAAGAAAGAGTTTCTTAATAAATAAAGTTGCCAAAATTACATAAAAAAGGCCAAAAATAAATAAAAAATAAAATAAATATAAAATATCATAGAAAACATTACTTACTGTGAGCATGCATGATGTTATTGCATTGTTCACAGGTGATAAGCATCCGCCCTCTAGAGCCTGGGTGCAGGATTGCAGTTATCTAGTTCCTAAAAGAGCATACAACTACTTCTCAGGACATTGTTTTCAAAGTGCAAAATGTTCAAATTCGGTATGAATTCAAAACCACAATTGCAAAACGCTATATACACACTAATGTTATCCTTGTTGCAAGCTTTTTATTGGATATATTTGTAATGGATGAGTTGTCTTTATTGAATATGCCAACATTTATTTATCTAAATGTTTAAATACTGTGTAACTGTGTAAAATGTAAAAGAAACCTGCTACATTTTGATGTACTTAATACACAAGCTAAGAACGATCAGCAGATTTTAAAAGTTAAATGCAAGCGGTGCCTGCCAATCATTCATGCCTCCCGTTTATGTGCCATGTTGTACAGTTTGTACAGATTTGATTGAAGGTGCATTAGACCAATTAAATAGTTAGTATCAGACTTGTGGCGAATGAACGGGGGACTGACGTCTTCTTATGGGCCAATAGGATTGGTTGTTGTTAGAGAAGGGACCCAATCATAGCAAAGGGGCGGGTACTCGTTGAAGGAGCGCGAAGAGTTAAGGACGGACGGCTAGAAGAAAATGGCGAAGGTGAAGTTTGTGGGTAACGTTTTACGAAGTTTCGAAGTATCTTTTAGTAACGCTTAAATAAATTCGAAAATGTTTGTTTTTTAAACGCAGACGTAATTTTAAGCAATCAGGGCCAACCCGACTGTTTCGTTATTTACATTTTCATTAACTTACGCCTAACGGGGCTGTGACGTTATAGATACGCGAAGTTAAAGTTAGCAGCGTTTTCGCTAACGTTACATGGCGTCGCTGTACTGTTACACGCGTAATGAACGAGCACTTAAGTCAAAGTGGAATTAAATCCGAGACTGACAAAATGAGCTGTTTTCATGGCGTAGCTTATCGTTGAGTGAACGGCTGTGGAGCCACTCACTGTCTACGGGGACGCTGCAGTTGACGGAATGGCTTTACACAACCTAGTTTTTGTCATCGATGTGGACTCTAGAGATACCGATTCAGACGTTCAGCTGGATGTGAAAAATCATTTTGTGAAACGAGGAATACTACAAATCCTACTGCATTTCAGGTACAAATACGGATTTGATAAAGTACGCTGGGGCTATAAATTCTTCCAGTCCAAAACGGGCCGTAATGCCGGACTCATATCAAGGATATCAGACTTCAAGGAGCTTCGACACAAAACATTTGAGGACTTTGAGGTAGAATTTGACGCCAAGTTTGACGTGAAAGATAAAGTGTGTCCTTCTCAGCGGAAGCAGCCGTCCAGTCAGTTCAGTCAGTCAGTTCAAAACGCAGTCAAAGAAACCCTGTTGGACTTCCAATGGGACCGACCAGACATCACATCTCCTACTAAACTGTCCCTGAGACCCAGGAAGTCGAGCCGAGCTGGAAAGCCAAGTGTTTCACAGGTGGATGATATTTCAAGCAATGGGCGGAATGTGGTATTTATTGTCTCAGAGTGTCCACATTCCCGGACACAACTTCTGGAATACCTTTCTTTAGTGAACGGTGACATCACTACAGATGTGGCGGAGCACATTATATCAAGGGGTCTTCAGGACATGCTGATTCAACGACAGGTGGTGCTGAACTGGATTGACAGTAGATCACATCTCCAGGTGAGTACAGGAGGGCAGTACAGGCAGTCTTCAAGATAATAGGACCACAGCCTGCTACAAAAGACATGAGCTGAGCGATAGATACTTTTTTGAGCACACAAGGTAAGCACAATTTGTCTTATTGCAGATCTCAAGGTGCGAGGACTATTTTGGCTCTGACAAAATGTCTGAGGTCCTGGCACTGGTAGGTGGCAGAGTGATCCCAGTGATTGCACTGCTGAATCTCTGTTGCAATTCAAAACCGGACTTGGGCACCAGCGGAGAGGCCTTTGCATTCAAGTCCAGCATTGGATACCTGCTGTCTTCTGAAAGGCTCTATCGCCTGGCTTTTCCTGTCACAGGAGCTGTTCTGCGATGGGGACAAGGTTAGTAACATTTAAATGAACTTTATCATCATTTGTTATGACTTGAAGATAGTGCGGCTGTTAAAAACCATTAATGTTATGTGTAGTTTACTGATAATAAATGACTTCCAGACATTACTCTAACATCCTCATAACGTCCTGGCATTTTACTTTATTTGCAAATATCTATTAGGGTATTTAACAAATTCACATGCCAGAGAGAAAAACTATGGGGCTTTAATACAGTGTCTTGTTTCTGGAGAAGCAAATCAACATAACAAAGACAACTAAATACTGTGTTAATGTCCATAAAAACAACAGGTCATTTGATACGAGACATATAAATGACAAAGTAAATGGAATTTAAAAGCTAAAATTAATTTCTGTTCTCCCAACCAGGTGATGTTACACACAGCTATGGCGTCACAGTGGAGCCTGTGTCTTGCAGTCAGCGTCTTCTCCCGGAGTCGGTGGATGTGTGTTTGAATGGAGTGCTGCAGGGATGGGATGCCTCATCACTGACAGAGATGTCCACAGATTCATGGGTGCTTCAGTGCTCCAGCAGCAATGATCAGGGAGCAATCGCCTTCCTGCATCTCCTAATGCAACTGTCTGCTCATTCTCTGCACATGGTAAAAAATCAAACACACTAGTGTATATTTGCACAAGAGAGGTGCCCATGAGCAAATTGTGTTTCAGTTATATAGTAGAGTTGTTAATGCTTAATTTAGGGTTTATCTTTTTTTCTGGCACTCGGTTGGTAAAAGGTTTTATGATTTGCAGTTTAAACTGAAAATACATATTATAATTACTCTTCATGCAAGAGCTCCTCTAGCCTTGGGTCTGAAAAGACTTGTTTGAGCCTTCTCCCCACCCTACTGTGTTCTGATTGGCCAGCTTGTGGATGTTGTCCAAAGCAGCGTTTGTTGGAACCACCACTCTGTTTCGCTTTGGAACTGGTCTTAGTAAACTTTTAGAGTGAGATGCTCAGTCCACATGACACATGGGCTGAACAATATGTTTTTGTCAAATCCAAGTATTACTGTTACTGTGAGATGTAAAACAAATTTATAAAACACCACGGATTTACACCACGATAGTTTAGTAGACACACAGACTCATGATAAATATGACTTTTCAGAAACTACACCGCTCAAAAGTAACACTTCTTAATCAGAGTATAGTATGAAGTCAGTTAAATTTCTGGAATATTGATCTGGCCATTTAAGTAGCAGGGGGGTTGTTAATCAGTGTCAGCTGTTTGCACTAAAGGGGCAACAATTAGATGAACCCAAAAACAGGAATGGTTTTGTAGGTGGATGCCACAGACATTTTTTCCCTCCTCATCTTTTTTTTGACTGCTTTTCAGTACAGTCAACTCCGCTTAAGTGCATGGCGTCCGGACTAGATCGAGACGTGCTTTAAAGCGGGGCGTGCGCTTAATTGGTGCACTCCTGTTATGCATGCGCATAAAATGAGTGTAACATGTCAGTGCTGAAAGTTGACCAGCGCATCCATATAATATAGGGGATAATACATACACTCTCCATTGTCAAAACTCACAACAGCTAACTTATCACAGTTGAGTTTTAAGGCTAATCGTTGCTAACAGACTTTTAGTTTACGCATTGGCTGTTCTGAGACGACATTTACATAAAAACACACCGCTAAACTGACTACAGCGTACACACAGTGCACTGTAAACTGTCAGGCCTCAGTACAGTAGCTGGATTGGACATCAGCACCTGAACAATCAGCCTTTAGCCAGTCACAAGAGTAGGGCTATTGTCATATGCTGATTAGCTGTTTACATCGTTTGAACGTGTCAATCAGTATTGCTGTTTGACTAGTGGATGTGGCCTGTGCCGTTAACATGAATTAGCTGGAGAGAATAGCAATGGGACCAATGATGTACATGCGTTTAAGGGGATTGTGCACTTATTGCTAGTGCACTTATCCGAAGTTATTACCCATATACACACATTATACAAAAAGCGGCCCGACAAGTCACGTGCAGCTAAACAGAGCGTGCGCTTAAGCGACGTGCACTTAAGTGGAGTTGACTGTAGTTTTGCATTTGGCTAGGGTCAGTGTCACTACTGGTAGCATAAGGCGATACCGGAAACCCTACAGAGGTTGCACAGGCCATTGCCAGAAGGTTTGCTGTGTCTCCCAGGACAGTCTCAAGAGCATGGATGAGATTCCAGGAGAAAGGCAGTTACTTTAGGAGAGCTGGACAGGGCCGTCGAAAGGTCCTTAACCCATCAGCAGGACCGGTATCAGCTCCTTTGTGCAAGATTCAGCAGGTCTGGCACTGCTGCCCTGTGCTTTTCACAGATGTTCTATTGATCTAAATCCAATAGAACATCTCTGGGACATCATGTTTAGGTCCATCTGACACCGCCAGGTTGCACCTCAGACTGTCTAGGAGCTCAGTGATGCCACATCAAATGATGTGGGAGGGTTGAGTCGATTGAAAAGCCGATCTCTATTGTGGCGATTCAAATGCTGGTGTGTCTCTGTGATACAGAGATCAGAGAATAGTAGACGTTATGGGACCATTTGGAGACAGAATCCATGGTGTGTTTTTCTCCGGATTTCAGTGGGTATGTCCGTATATCCCCTGAGTAAACAAAGTACGGAGATGCAGTGCCGCGGCCCCAATCCTCAATGAGAGTAACATTTCCACGGCAATAACAGTGATAAAAACTCTCTCAACCCACATGATATAGAGGGCACAAGATAAACACAGAGAGTACAAATCAAGCACGAATAAAAGAAACAAGAAAAACGAAGAAAAAAAGTTAAAAAGTATGAGAAAAGACAGGAGCAACTGAGAGGACTGCATACCGGTTGACGCATGCGGACAAATTTATATTTAAGTGGAGATATACAAGAAATATTGAACTGCTACTGTGTAAAGTAAATACCGTTGTATTTATTTAAAGTGCAAACCAAATACTATTGCGCTTCTGTTCATAGAGCAGTACTTTTAAAATAAACGTGCGCAGCAAACTACTTTTGAATCCATTATTCAATTTTGCCCATAACAGTGCGATTAATCACAGAAAACTCATGTGATTAATCGCGACTAAATTTTTTAATCACTGCCCAGCACTACTCTGTACACTTCTGGGAGTTGGAAGCAGGTTTTACAGTATCTTGGCAATTCAAAACCTCAATGGAACACAGGGTCAGTTCGAACATGAACCAGCCATCACATAACCAAATCATTTATAAAAATTATTTTAAAATCTCATCGGTTTGTGTGTACTGATTTACATCTTCCACTTTTGTTTGTATTTTGCTTGTTCCTCCAGCTTGCTGAGGTGAATGACAGCGGTCTGGTGTGCTCGGCTGTACTTTCCCCCTTGTCACGGTCAACAGCTCTGCTCACAATTCTGCAACCTGGAATCACTCAGCACAACCAGCTCCTGACCACTGAAATGCTTGCCCCTGCCACAGCAGAAACTTCAGATGACCTGCCAGACGTTGTAAGCAGTGTCCTTGGAGTAGTGTATGACATCATGGAGAAAGATGGTGAGAGTGTTGATGGTAAGGATTAGAGCTAAACCAATAAATTGGCTAGGCCGATTCATCACCTGATATCAGCTTATTGCAGATATATTTCATCAGTGTACATGTCAGTCAGTAAATCACAAGACATAACGGTACAGAAATGCCATAACCTAGTTTTATCACTGTTACATTGATTGTCCACCATAGTGGACTATGAAGTTAATGTTCTAAAACAAATTCTTGTCCTCAGTATGCGTCTTAATCGAAATTCTTTTAAAAACACGTATAACAGATTCATATCAACATTGTTTGTGTAGTGTTTATATTCAAAAACATTACTACCAGCCTATTATTTGTTAGTTGTTTTTTAACTAATTAAGAGGTATCTAAATATGTTTTAAATGGTAGCAACAGAGACGTATTTTCATTATTGGAACTATACTTTTGTTTATTCCCCAGACAAGCTAGAGGACCATCCTGTTCCTGAGTGGGCTCAACAGGAAGTCAGCCGTTGCCTGCTGACAACAGACGTGTTGGAGACTTGGTTTCCACAATCGGACCAGTCAGGAGTGACCTCTCATTTAATGGAGTCAATAAAGTATGTCAATTCTGGTTTTACCCATTTCTTACTAGAGTAGTGTACATAGGCTTATACACAAATTATTTCAAGTGGCCTGTAACAAACTCAATCCTGAGACAAATAAGTGACATGTGGTCTTGATGTTTTGTTTGACTGGACTTGTTGTACAGGTTGCTTCATGCAGTGCCAGAGAAGACAGATGAAGAAGAGTTGTCGGTTCTGCAGGAGGAGCTGATCCATGGTCTGGCTGAACTGTATCAGACATCCCAAGGTCCTGACAACAAGAGGGCAAAGAAACGTATGATCTTTTTAGTTTTTATGTGCATTTTTGGTTTTCTGTGAAGATTGTTTAAAAATAACGGAAAACATATGTGGATATTGGTAGGGGTATCACTTGCACATTATTCTTTTAGACATTAAAAAGTGTTTGTATTAACTATTCAAAAAACTATCCTCTTTTGTCCTGTTAAGATATACAATTTTTCTGTGTCATTTCCCATCTCTGGACTACAGGTGGCGCCCAGCGCACACCAGTGAAACAGAAGATGAAGACCATGAGTCGTTCCTTGCAGATGCTAAATGTGGCTCGGCTGAACGTGAAAGCGCAGAAGAGCCAGACTGAAGATGAGCAGCAGGTGGCAGAGGGCAAAGGGACAGGCAGAGCAGGGAAGAGACGATCAAGTGACAAGAACAAATCTGGAACAGTAAACACAATCAGTAAGTATCCCCAGTGAAACTTCACAATACAATAGTCTTTCTCTGCAAGAAGGTAAGTGTATATGTCCAGAATTGTTAAACAGTGTAATACAATACTTATGTAATAGTGGTATTGATAAAACAACTTGTCAGCTAATATATCTTCTTCCAACGCCCAGGTTTTACTAGTGAGGCAGACCTGCTTTCCCATCTGAAGTCCAGTTATGAGAAGACTGTCGCAGAGATAGACTCGTCCCTCCTCACTGGTGGCCAGCATCTCATGTCTGCTGTTAAAACGTTCTTCATGGCAGAATCGGATCTGGAGGTCAGACACTTGGTAGTTTAAAATATATTTCAAGATTCTCACCTGATCTACTTTTATCTTTGCACCAGATTGTTTTTAATATGTGATGGTGGATGAATTAATAAATGCGTGTGCTGCACAGTCCTGGAAAATTATGCATTTTCATTAATTTGTTGATAAATCCAATTGTATTTCCAAACTACTTTTTATTAAAAAAATAAAGAAAAAAAAACATGATTCTGATAAGATACAGAAACATCAGGATAATAAAAACGTTCAGTGCATCACAAAGGCCATTAAAGCCCAGTTGGACAGTGGAGAGTGATTTTGAATGTGATGTTATGTCTCCTTTACAGGTGAAGACCTCTGTGTTTGTTCAGCAGCACCTACTCAAGACCAGCAAATTAATCAGACAGCTCTACGCCATGACTACTGATGCTGACAGCAAAGTCAGAGAGTGAGTTTTATTTACAATGGAGTTTTTTATTTATTAATTTATTTATTTAGGTGTCACTGACATGTTGTTTCCTCTAGGTGCCAGCTTCAAGCAATGTTGAGACTTGAGTTGTGCAGACTTTTCTCCTCGGAGCAGTCTGACTCATTGGATTCTGATCAGATGGCAGAGGAGGTAAG
>JAUBNQ010000025.1:20525392-20535512 GCA_032353495.1 Ctenopoma kingsleyae | reverse complement strand
TGCATAACATTACCAGCATGGTTGATCCTTTAAATTAGTGTTTTTGTACTGTGTAAGACATTTTACAGTTCATAACTCGTGTTCTTTTTCTTATTACTCCCATACATACCTATAGGCATTTGCAGTGGCCTAATATCAGCAGGACTAAATTAACTAGTTCTAACTGATTTGAGATGATAGTATTTATAAAGTACATATTATGCTTACTCCGTTGCTACAAGATTATAATATTTTCAAGTTAAAAAAAGTGCAACTACACGTTATAATGCCTCTTTATGCAAGAGCTGCTCTGGCCTTAAGACTCAGAGAAAGCTCATATGAGCGTGTGTCATCCCACTCTATTCTGATTGGTCTGTAACTGTATCAGTTGTTGTTTTTATGGTTTTGTCTTTGTGAAAAGTAAACAAAGTTTTCCTTCATAGCCAAAAACATACTTTGTGAGATACTGTATATCGACCTCTGTGGCATGCTGGCGGCTAACCTGAGATGGTGGGCAGGATGTCGTACTTAGTGGGTGTAGGAGCCCACAGTGTCTGGCCAGTAATAGATTACCCCACAGCGTGATGTCAGCTGGGGCTTTTTTGGTGGGCGGGGCTTAGCTGTAGGCAAAATAACCCCTATGAGCCACATTACTCCCAGCAACACAGCAAGATGATATGTTCAGCCATTATTTCTGTGTTTGCCTCCAGTTTTACTCACGTTTTAACGATGTGATGTAAGCATGATGTAGGCTATAAAATGATCCGATATGTAACGTCTGAACAAGAAAAGAATAATAATTTAACACAAACTGAAATAATGTGATATGTTATAGTACCAAACATTTCACATAGTGTAGTATTTTTGTCCATAAAAGGTGTACCTGCAGTTGTATTTTCTTGATCTGTACAAAGGTGGCAAGCAGTGGCAAGACCTGTGCAAACACCAGGGATTCCTCATGTTAGAGGAATTTAATTTGTTGGAAACTGTTCCTTCAACAAACAGTGTATCTGCGAATATAATAATAACATGTTGTTGAGTCACTGAAGGGTTTTTTTTTCCATGTAGCCTGTTATTACGCCACCTGAGGTCTGTGCTCAGGGTTATACGGATCATTACGTGATTAAATGCAGCTGGTAGGAGGCGTTTGCATACAGGTGTTCCTGCTCATCCTGCAGCGTTGTCCTTGTACTGTTGGCTTATGATTCCAGTAGAGTACAGGTCACGACCTTGGTGTCGTAAACGCTGAAAAAACTCAAGCTAAGCTGTGTCTCCTCACAGCAGTTATAGGTATTTATTTATGAGTTTAACTCTGTTAGTGTTTTTTGACCCTGAGCCATTTAGTCTAGTGCGGCCTGTCATCACCTCAGAGCTCAGTGATGAGATATCTGTGGATAGCAAATCAGGCCCATGGCACCCAACACCCGTGCCTCTGCCCCACCCACCAATTCCTGTCTCGCCCCCCTTGCAGAGGAGGTCATGGTTATTTCTGGGTACCAAGGTTAGGCTGGGTCACGTGTGATGCATGGTTGAGGTATGTCTTGGCAGGAAGTGCAGGACGACCATGTCAGCTGCCAGAACGTGTAACGTTGCCAGTGCAGTAATTTGCTCTGTATGTGAGTGGAAGTGTCTTTAAACACGTTCTTGTCATTCAGAGACGGTGTGTAGTGCACAGATGGTTTACGGGCCGTCACTGAGAAGTGATTGGATCTACCCTCTTTTTTTTTTTAAAGTCTTTTCCTGTCGAGCCTGCTGTTTACTGTGGAGGGTGTCTGAGTGGGGGTGATGGTCTTTGAAGCTCGGCTATATTTCACACCTCACTCTTGGGCAATGACTCAGTCATAAGTGAATTACATAACAGCTTTGTTTTTAACTTGTTATGGATCCAGTAACACATAAACAGGATCCACACACACCCTTTATATTGAAGCACTAGGTTGTTACTCATGTATGGTGAAGTTTTACCGTTGTTAATAGGTAAACAAAAGCTTTCCCCTCTTGGCAGAGGAGCGATGGTTTCCCAATTAGAAAACTGCAGCAACATGCTTTGCTTTGGTGTGTGAGGATTCTACAGCGAAATTACCTCACATTCTCTCTGTTGTCAGTGTGGTTTGAAGGAATCGAGTGGTACGTGCAGGACAGCAGACGCTGAGTTTACAGGAATTATAGTTGTATTATCAGGAAAAAAAAAATCTCGAGATTGTTGATCTGTAGCTTCACATTTCTGATGTTAGTGCCCTTTATGTTTCATGGAATATTTGTTTTATTTGTACTTTCAGAGCTTCCTGTTTTTATGCAACATCAGAATCGTGCTTACACAGTAATGCAGCAGCAGGAATGCACAACATTTTTCTACTGTGTTGCAATTGGGAAGCCACATTAAGATAATGGGCTAAAACCAGCAGTAAAAAACAGCAACAAAAACATCCAACTCTTTGTTCCATTTCCCAGAATACGTTGGTAAAACCTTCTGGGAAGTGGCGGGGACTTCAGGAACAATTGCTGAATCTACTCCAAGTGTTGCATCAGTAAGTTGTGATGCAGGCTGATGGACAACAACCATAGCCATATACAAAGAACAGCCAACTAGTCCAGACTCAGACGGTTTGACAAGGAAACAAACATGTGAAAATGCATGTAAATAGTAGATTTAAAAGGAACTTCTGCTCTGTAGTTGATTGATTCATTCACAACCATCTGAAGTGTTGCTTCCACCTTTGCCTACTCTAAACAGTTTTACATTGCTGAGCCATTGTGCTGTTTTTATGCTGTTATACGTTGACAAAAAGTCATTTTTCAACAAAAAAAAAAAGAGAAACTTGAAAAGAAAATTCAGACCATTGATTAAAACATCAGCACTAAACAACAGGAAACTCACAAAGTGTTTGTCGTCTTTCGTCTGAGCGGCAGTGCGAAATCTCAGAGACCTTCAGTTTAACCTCTATGTAGAACAAATAAAATATCAGTCTTATTTCATAAGCTGGAATTAATTAATTAATTATTAAAGTAGTTTCATGTTGATTGTGATTGAATTTGATTGAATTTATGATTAAAAAAAAAATAATGTTAGTACTGGAGCCTTCAAGGGTCTTTAATAATTAGCTACATCTGGAAAGTGAAATGCAAGCCAGAGTAATGTGAACGTCTTTAATAGAGACACAATAGAGACAGTCTGTCTCCTCTTTGTCGTTGTGGCAACAAGAAAACGGCAACATGGGCTCTTTAGAAAATGAAGAGTGCTGAATAAGCAGCAGACGAACACGGAGTAGTTGATGGCTCTCTGTATAATGAAGCGTTAATGATTAGTGAGGTTCATCTGAAAATGAAAGATGCTTCATCTCAGCGGGACGAGCTGAGCCTGCATTAACCCTCCTCGCAGAATAATACACTTTTATTTCTGCAAACCACAAGAATAAAGATTTCACTCTTCTAGTCCAGGATTAAATCCTGGATTATGATTGATCCTGAAGACATTCATAATCTCTCATTTGTTGCATGTTGTAGATATTGGGGCATTTTATGTGGCATTATACTTCTGTTTGCAAACTTTATGCCATAACTTTAAAGAACATTAATAATACGGATGTGTGAATAATACAATCTAACCTAAGCTATATTCTGATTGGGCACATTAATTACTCTGTTGACTTCATTGTATTTTTTATATATATATATATAATATATATATATCACAGGTTGTAATAGTGAATAAATTGCAGTGTGATCTTTTAACCAGGCTGGAAAGGGTTACAAAAAGTCATCGGGAGAACAAAGGGCTAAAATCCCTCCAAATCTGATGTGCAGGGCTGATAAACAGTTACTGTAAGCGTTTTGTTGAAGTTATTGCTGCAAAAGGAGGTCACACCAGTGTTTAAGTGAGTTCACTTTGACTGGTTTTAAGGTCGTTTTGCTTTTTTTTTTAGGTCATGTTTATTCAGAAATAGATAAAATGCTAAAGAATAGACTTTCATGCACCACTGTCTGTTGCTGCACATACTTTACATGTCTGTAAAAGCATATCACTATGGGATTGTAAATGTTTCAGCAAAAACAGTAAAAGCCCTTCTCTTTTTTTTAACTCTTTAGTGTTGCAGTGACTGTGTTTCCTCAGGAATCGGTAAAGTTTGTCTTGTATTGTGTGGCTAATGTTGCCGTATTGTGGTTACTTGATTCTTCGTTCCAGTAAGCTCATGTGGACACTGCTAAGCGCTCCGTCTCTGCTAATTCCAGCTGATTTACAGGTTTTCCTCTCTTCTGTATCTTGACAGTTTTACAACCAGGACTGTCCCGACTGTCTACCTCAACACACGTGGAGTCCACTCCCTCTGATTTACCTCTTAGGGTATCTGCTACTCATGTTCTACCTCAACTCGTGCTGTACACACAAATAGCTGTTATCAGCAAACTCGGACGGCAGCAGACACCAGTTTCTGTTGCTGTGTCACCACCACTATCAGGAGTCAGTCATCCAGCAACAACACAACGCAGTCAGCTGGGTTTCTTCCTGCTTATCCACTGGAATAGTCATCTGACCCCCGGCTGGTTGGAGCTACCTGAAGCCGACATGTTACACAGGGTTTTGTGATGTCCGGGGTCTGTGACGGACTAACACCAGGACCAGGAACAGCGGAAGGACAGGTGTGGGATCACAGAGACGTTCCTCGGTTTGTGGTTGGCTGTGATGACGATGAGCAGGACATGGATCAAGTGGAGGCAAGCATGAAGAGTGAAATGTTTCAAGAGGACGAACTGGAGGATGATGACGAGTCGGTAAGTTACTGGTGTTAATTCAGGTCCGAACACGCTGAGTCAGAGTTTACAGGTCATTTAAATGTGGTTTTATATTTGTAGTTATCAGAACCCAAAGTCCACAAAGGCAAAGGTAGTGCTGCTGTTAAATTATCCTGCAAAACATATCTATTATGTATTCAGCTTCAGACGAAGTAGTAGCATCACATATTTAACTTCAACCCTGAGACCTAATTTTATCCTTCAAAAGAAATGATATGTAAAACCTGCACAAACAACAGCACCAGCAGTGAATTAGGCTCTTCCCAGGTCGACGGCACATATTAACCTGCTCCTGGGAACAATGCTGAAATCAGCAAAGACAGAATTTCAGGTCGCCTGATACCATAGGATCTCAAAAGCTGGCCCCACAGTTGCATTAGAAAAAGACGATGCTTTAAAACTCTAGAAAAGTATCTTGTTTTTTTATTATTTATTATTCTTTTGAAATGTCACAGTTAAATGAAGTTTTTGCTGTCTTGTTATATTTACACGTGCTGAAAATGAGGAACACGGAGATGTTTCTGTCAGTATCCTTGTGTCACTTGCCACATCTCCTTCTCCATCCTCCCCGTTAGCCATCGGAGCGACAGGTTGTGGTCGGCATATGTGCCATGATGAAGAAGTCCACGTCCAAGCCCATGACTCAGATCCTGGAGCGCCTTTGTAAGTTTGACTACATCGACGTGGTCATCTTTCCTGAGGAGGTGATCCTGGAGGAACCTGTGGAGAAATGGCCGCTGTGCGACTGTCTCATCTCTTTCCACTCAAAAGGTAAAACTTAGAATCTCCTGAAACTGATGCTCCGCCTGCAAGAACAGGATTCAAAGGTTGAGTCCGCCTGATCTTCTTCTGAGGGATGGTAATATTTTAATAGTTTATCAGCAAACTGGATGGAGAAAAGACGAGATGGGTGTTTATACTTTTTCCAGCTGAAATTAGATTCCCTTTTTTTCCCCAAACAGAATATAAATTTGCTTGGTAGATAAAAATGTTCTGTGTTCTCTCTTGAGAAATGTCTGTGCTGAAAAAGTTGCCATATTTTAGAGATTTTGCCAAGTTTGTGTCAGGCTGTGTCAGGTTTATGAGGACGTGTCAGTGGAGGGAAAAAAGAGAACTGTGGGATTGAAAATATCCATTTAAGGCAACGCACCTCTCTCTTAAATATATGTCCTCTATCTTAAAGAAGTATACGCTTACATGTTGATGCACGTATAGTAATAGTGGTAGAACAGCAAAATAACAAAGACAAAGAATTAAACCACTAAGTATCACATTCATGTGCTATTTATGAGACATATTTTCCGATCTATTTTTGAAGTGTTTCTCAGACCATGGGAAAATAATAGTTGTGTTGGTGTTTCTGGTAGAAGGAAAATTATATTTGCCATGCTCTACTGCAGAGCAATGTGTCATATAGCGAGGACAATGTTTGTTTCCATGCAGGACAGTCGACTATAAACACATTTTAAAGGCCCATATAAAATGTGTTGATACCTCTACTATTTATAAGCAGCGTTTAAGTGCTCACGTGGTTCTCCAAACCAGTTTAAGTAACAGTGGGTGTTTAAAACGTCAATGAAATGAGTGTGTTTCACTGTTATACCCTGTAGTACAAGGTGGAGGCTCAGGTGAATGATATGACATGCAAATGAGTACTAATGCAAACACACCATGCTGTCGGAGAATGTCCAGTGAACCAGGCAGCTGCACCCATCACTCTTTTACTCTAGCTCAAACTGACTCTTACTAAAGTTAACAGGTTAATCCTGAGGGCCCATTAACATTATTATAGCACTGACAGACCTGAGAACTGACGTATTGATTGATTAGTGTGTCAAAACTGCTAGCAACCAAAACATGAAGGTAAAATAAGCAGGAATTATCCAGGGTCAAACACTAAACCTAACACTGATGGCTTCTGCAGTAAGTATTTGTGTTTTGGAGAATGATAACGACAGTAAATGAATATCAGCATCATTAGTATCTACATGAACATCATTTGACTTTGTGTGAATTTGAGAGTGTTGAATAGTGTTGTGTTGCGACGCTACAGTTTTTATGCATGTGACCTTCTCAGGTTTCCCGCTGGACAAAGCTGTGGAGTATGCCAAGCTCAGGAATCCACTGTTCATCAATGACCTTAACATGCAGTATTTTATACAGGACAGGTAAAGACTGAGCAGTAACACACAGATACGGCCGAAGACACTAAAACTTGTATTGTAGAAAGTAAATCAATCACTAGTGTACACACATCAGATCTAGACATATGGTTATGTTTTTAACCACTGTTTTATTCCCTGTCAGGAGGGAAGTGTATCGGATACTACAAGAAGAGGGCATTGACCTACCTCGTTACGCTGTTTTAAATCGAGACCCTAACAATCCTGAAGGTGGGCGTAACTTCTTATTTTGTTTGTTCTGTATGTCTGAACCCCACTGTTTTACTGCAACAAACTAAAACAAAGCCATTAATACTTTTAAACTATTTATTAGAAGGTGCAACTGTGAAAGAATATCAGGATACAACACCTCAGTATCAGTCTAATCATTTTCAGTTTTCTTGCCCTACGTGAGCAGAATTGAATTTTCGATGTTTGTCTTCTGTTTTTGTTCCTGTAACAAATATAAAATTATAACAGCATGAGTTGAAAATGAGCAACATTACAATATTTATTCGTTTTTGCTGCAATTTTGGACAAATTCTTGTTTGAAATTATATAATTAATCTTCGTAGGCATCCAGGTTAAATGAGGATGAGTGAAAGGCACTACCTGGAGGTACCTGGTAACCACAGGATTAAGAGTAGGGGTTAGAAATTATCTAGGGCTTATCTAATAAAACTTGTCTGCGTGCAGAATGTAACCTGGTGGAGGGGGAGGACCATGTTGAAGTGAACGGAGAGGTATTCCATAAACCCTTTGTGGAGAAACCTGTGTGTGCTGAGGACCACAATGTCTACATCTATTACCCAACATCTGCTGGAGGAGGCAGCCAGAGGCTCTTCAGAAAGGTAGCTGTGTCTCTTTTATTAGCACAAGGTCTGATCCAGGAATTCTTGCAGCAGGAGGTTATTCAAGGTTTAACTTGGCCGTTAATGAACAAAATAAACATAATGTGTTAAACCTCAGATTTACTGTCCCTGTAGAATGAATGATGTAATATTTCTCATGTCTTTCTTTCTTTTGCCTTATTTTGAAATGCACCATTACTGCAAGAGTTAATGAGTTACAAAGGAGAAGACACACACAGCATGTACTATAGCTAGTGTAGAGATTTTAGAAGAACAACAAAACATAGCTTTTAATAAAAACGGCATAGATGTTTTAATAGTCTGGGTAATGAGGTGGAAAAAGAACTCTATTTTTTTGCATTTGAATGAACTTGAATTGAACTTCTTTATGTCTCTTTCTTTCCTGTAGATCGGGAGTCGTAGCAGTGTGTACTCCCCAGAAAGCAGTGTACGAAAGACTGGGTCTTACATCTATGAGGAGTTCATGCCCACAGATGGTACTGATGTGAAGGTATAGTGGAGTTTCACGTATTATTTTCACTGATTATTGCATCATTGACTTATACTGATGAATTTATTGTCCAGTTAGTGAAATATAGAAATTCTTCATTATGCTCTGCTGAGACATTGTCTGTGTTTGTGTGTCTTCTGCCTGTGTGTGTGCGCGCGCTCTTGGACATCTCAGGTTTACACAGTGGGTCCAGACTATGCTCATGCAGAAGCGAGGAAGTCCCCTGCTCTGGATGGTAAGGTAGAGAGGGACAGCGAGGGGAAGGAGATCCGCTACCCTGTCATGCTGACTGCCATGGAGAAACTGGTGGCTCGTAAGGTCTGCCTGGCCTTTAAGGTAAACTTGAGTCATTATGTTCTGGAAAACAATGAAAAGTCCCAGGAAACCTACTTTATTTATTTTACTTTTACATAATTTATAGGCTTGTGCTCTTCTCTTGTACCTTTTTGTTACTGCACAAGCCATTAGTGGTCTAAAACTCTGCTGGGTACCTTTTTTATGTGCACCTATTCATTTGCAGCTAAAAAAAATATTGATTCACTTTGTGCTTAGCTGCATGAGAGAGTAAGATCAGCTCATTAAACCCATTTCAAAGGAGGGAGAACATACTGCATCTTTAAAGTTATTACTGTAAACAAAGACAATTGTGGAGCCTCTGCATGTCCACATGAGACATCATTGTTTTACTTTAACTGAATATGGTATCACCTTACTTTAATGCACTTGGTGAATTGGAACAGCCAACTACTATTCATTACATACATTATTCACATTCTCAGCAAATGTTCAGCAAATATTGGGGATTTCTGGAGCAGATATTCCTACATCAGAAAATTAGAAATTAATTTCATAAAAAGTACAGTTCTTGAATTTAAAAATGTGTCTATTAAGTTTCACTAAATGCTGTCTGCACGATGCATCTGCAAACACATGCACTTTGCTTTCTTTTGTTTTCTCCCTGATGAAGCTTTGTTGCTTGATTTGTACCTCACCTATGAGTCACTTTGAATAAGAACACCTGCAGAACGAGAACATGTGAGTGTAATGATCCTGTGGTGACAGAAAGACAACAGCGCAAGCTATTAAAAAATCTTTTCCACTGTCAGATATTCACGGGTTAATATGCAGCATCAGAGTCTACGTAATCATTTGAGTCCATCTCTATCTGCTGGTTTATATCAAAACAAAGAAGCTAAAACTATAACCTTAAAATTGGAGTTATATTTATATAGTTATATATTTATTGGACCCTTTGCTAAAATATAAAAAAACAAGCCACCAGAGATAAGAGATCAAGGCCCCCCTACACGCCATGCAGTACACAGATAATCCACCAGAAGACAGAGGACGTGTCAGACTGTAAACATGAGGTTCTGATGGAAAGTATTGGTCTTGTTGATGACTTAGGTCTCAGAAACCTGTGTATCAGAAATTATACAAATGGTCATAAAAGGGTTGAATCCTACAATATGTCTATGTTCTTTTTTTTTAAAATAATCTTCTGTCTTATAAACAGACTGAAGTTGTATCTCAAACAGTTTTCTGCTCCACACTTGCACAATATCTGATGAGTCTCTAAATTTACTCAAACACTGCTTGTGTCTGGTGTTTAGCAAACAGTGTGCGGGTTCGACCTGCTCAGAGCCAACGGCCACTCCTACGTCTGCGATGTTAACGGCTTCAGCTTTGTCAAAAACTCCATGAAGTACTACGACGACTGTGCCAAAGTTCTGGGGTGGGTGAGACCAGCTTAAACACCTACCTGTAACTTTCCTACTGCATGAAACAGATCAGAGGAGAATATTGAAATCAAATCAATTACAGCA
>JAUBNQ010000025.1:20430652-20443285 GCA_032353495.1 Ctenopoma kingsleyae | reverse complement strand
TGTCTTTCTTATATCTACACACACATACCTATAGCTACCATTTACTTTGCAGAAATTACATTTGAAAAACATATAGAATTTAAAGCTAGAGTGTAAATATTTAACTATCCATCAGCAAATACAAATAGAGAAGAACCTGGTAATTCATCAGTCACATTTATACCTCCTGTCCACTCGCCCATTCCACTCATACAAGTGTTATCTTATACTCATGTTTTTATTTAAGGTAGCAGATTCTTCTGGAGTGCTGTACTAGTCAGTATACATACAGTCAGTATACACACAAAGTATATTGTAGTGAACTGTAAAATCGTTCCTTCCCAAACAAATAAAGGGAATAACTGATAATCCTCTTCCTCTTTAGGATTAACTAACTGAGGCCCAGAGGACCAAGGCTGGAGGCTGGGATCATTGATTATTCCCTTCTTTTTTTCTGTACAGCACACAAGGCAGATCAATAACACATCAATGGGTAAAAATCCAATGGCTGCAGTGCAGAAATAGATTATGTCAACCCATCACTTTGGGTCGACAGAAATATTTCCATTATGGGAAAATGACAGCAGTCGTTCTTTCTAACCACTTAAGATCTGTTTCATGGATCAACAATCATTCAGTTGCTATTTGAGAGAGCATTAAGAAGTTAATTTCCAAAATATATCCATTTTGGATGATATAGTAACAATTTACTGTACTTTAAGCATTAATAGAGCATTTCGGTCTATTGGTTATTTTTCACAGTGCCAACCGAGACCTTCAGCTATTACCAGCTTCTTTCTTCACAAAATGACTTTCAGTTTTGTGGGGTCAGGCCTTTTGAAACATTCAGTGCCATTTTTTTAGCCTCATTTTATAGTAAAACTATAAAGTCTTAAACTAATGTGAAGGGACGTTTATCTGATAGCTGTTTCACAACTTGTCCTTGATTTCTCTCCATGCACACGCTGCACTTGTGTAGTGTATTGTTTTCTGTCGGAGCAGTTGTCAGTTAATTGAATGAAGAGTAAAATTAATAAAAGTGTTTGAAAATGTGTGATTTCTAAATGTCTAGTTTCAGCTTAGGGTTCGCTGCAAACAAAACCACTTTTGAGCTGCATCATGATATGAACTGCTAGGAAGACAGAGAACTGTGTTTCAGTTTAAAGTGCTGCAGGGTACTCATTATGATGCCAGTGGAGAAGACTGTCTCTCTATGACAAAGTTTGGTTAATTGTTCGAAATGACATTTGCAGTCTCCTCTTGTTGACGCTGCCTATCTCCATTTGTGAACCAACAAAAGTAATTTAGTCTGAGCTTGTCAGGATGTTTAAAATGGCAGAGTACAACATTTTTAAGCATCATTATTATTCAAAATTAACTAGAATGTTGTAATTATATCTGTCATGGTACGGTGTTTTTAATAAATATTTTGTACTTGTGTGGAATAAGAAATGTTTTGTCTTATGTTTTACTGACACAGCACAAGATTACAGCACAATAACACTAGTACAGCACACATAAGAGTATATGTTAGTTGTCAGTGGGGATTTACTGGTTATATATATTGGTTATGTAAACACAAAATTACTGCAGGATTTCTTCCGTCTACATGTAATTTTAAACCTTCAGAAAGCAAATCTAATGCCAAACAAACGCGTGACCTATTGTAGTGTTTTTTGTATTTTGTATATTATTTTTGTAGTATATTATTATGGTATTATAATAAGTTTTTTTGTATTTCTGAGCAAGCAATTCAGTTCCTCATATTCTTTAGCATCTTTAATCTTTTGTCCCCCTTGACTACTGTGTTCACATAATAAAGAATACTAACTTAAGATCTTATACAGTGCTTAAGTTGTGTTTTATATATATTTACATTTAGAGAAAAAACACTAAATATAAATTGTGTTTATTGATCACAAATTCGACTTCCAACCTTAACCATAAAACCAAGGCATTACCTCCACAGAACCTTTTAAAATTGTGAGAACTGCCTGTAATAGCTTTAAACTACAATTTCATCATATAATAGAAAGACACGCGCGCACACACACACACACACACCACAAATAACCAGATGAGGACTGAGTGAGACTAGTGTCTGTGATTTACTCTGATTAACCCTCACAGTGAACTCACAAAGGTGTGTGTGTGTCTCTTCATCTAAAATTTGCCTGTGCGTGCTGTGTTTTATGCATGAGCGCTGATTTCTCTCTTAATTTAGTTTCCTAATTTCGAAAATGGCTGTAAGTCATTAAAAATCATCCCAGCTGTGGTTTTACATGGTTTACAATGCTTCCAGAAAGCTTTTCTTTTTTAATTATTGTACATTCTTTTGTCTGATTTGGCTTTGAATTTTTCTGTATATGTTCATGCTGAAAAAGGAGTTCTAGCTAAATCTTTCTTTGTTACGGAAGGTGAAGGAAGTGCATCAAAGAATAAGCAGAGGAAGCACTGGTTCTTATGGGAAATGTGCACTTACCTTCAACAGAAAGTGAAGGGGTCATGTCACAAAGCAAAAAAAAAAGAATTTCCATTCATCCTACCCTACTCTAAGTACTTTCAGTGTTTTCATTTTGACTCAGTATATTGTTTAGTAGTTTGCTCCCAAGCTTCCAAGAGACTAGAGAATTTTTATGAGCACTGGCACAAAATGTGGTGCACCCCCTTAAGTCAACATGCAGTACAGCACATTCAGATTCATCATTTACTGATGGTAAGAAATCAACTTTCTGCAAGAAAATGTCCCAAAGTGAAGTACTTTAATAATAAGTAAGTAAGTTGAACGTTACTTAAACTTCTTAAAATAAAGAATAATAAATATACACATGTAAAAATAAGGTAAGTGGTCAGTACATTACTTTCATTTGATTAGGCTACCCAACAGTATATAGTAATTAAAATGATCAATAATTATAATCAACTAATTTCCCTCAAGAGAATCAATCAATAAATAATATATCACCATTATTATTATTATTAGTTTACAATACAGTATTATTCTGAATAGGTCTTTCTGCACTTTTACCTTTGTTTGTTTGTTGCATTTTGTAACTTTAACTAAAGAATCTGAATAGTTCTTCAACCACTGCTCTTTTTTGTGATACTGCAATTAAAATACCTTGACCATTTGCATGCTGGACTTGAACATGGCCAATCGAAATATTTGCTCTTAAGGTCATTGGACACTGAACCGAACTGCACTTACAGAACGTGCTGTCCCACGCTATTTTACATTACAGAACAGTGCCTTTAGAAATCCAATATATCATTTAAGAATCAATACAGCTTCTCTAAAAGCAGCCATATTATTGTCCCCTGGTAATAAAATAAAAGATATTTGTATGTTTGCATCATCCTGTGTTGTAAATGTTAATGTCATGTTAGACATTGAGCAGACTTGATGTGTCTTATAAGTGCAGCACACATGAAGGAGTGTTTCTTTATAAAACAGTAACCTATGAGGACTGACTGAAAAAAAACTACTTACAAATACTATTTATTGTTTCAGAGTTATTCCTCTTTCGCTCTGAAGGTTTTTGCTTTGTTTAACAACTGTGTTGAAAGATGCTGTGTCATTTTCTGCTGACTGCTGCTTAGCACTTGACAGTTATAATCTATCCTGTGGTTCTCTCTTTCCCAGTATTTGTGTGTTTGATCTCATCAGGCCCTTACCTGGCAAATGACTGAAATAATTCTCTATTCAGCGTCTTCTGTACTTTCAGCCTGGGCTCTGAGCCCTAAACCACCTCACACGGACACAGTCGGGCAGCACACACACACACACACACACACACACACACACAGATACAGGCCTAGCTCTGCATGTCTACAGCTCCCTGATCAGTCACTATGGTGATAATACACACACTTCAACTTTGATGCAATGCAGATGGATAAAATGTCCACTAATTTCGACTCACCACTGTCAATCTTACTACAAGAACGAAAATGGCCGTTGTGATATTTTAATAGAAAAGAAGGAATTTTGTTCTTTTCACTGCACTAAAGCACAGTTTTGACACAGTGAATAGGTACCTCATTTACCTTAACCTGCACCTTAGGTACTCACACCTGCACCTTGTGTTATACTGTTAGTCTGTTTCTTTATCCCCTTGGGATATACGTATGCCAGTGCTCTGAGAATTTCATTAAAAAATACAAAATAAAAATATTTTGAATATTCTGAATATTATCAGACTTATCAGACATCAAATCAAATTTGGTGATCATCTTTTCAGTCGTCAACACAGAAGTGGAAGAGATTTTTTTATGGCCATACACACACACAGCAGCAGCAGCAGCAGGAGCAGCTTATCTGTCTGCATTTACAGCTTATTAAATATTGATTATAAATATTGTACTTTTACTGCAGGACCTGGTAGAAGAAGTGGTTTGTAATTTGCAGCGCATGTGAAATGAATTCACAATAAATATTTTCTCTTTTTAAATTTGCTGTTTTTATGTCTACTAAAAAAGGGTAAATTCTTCATTTGAATGATTTTCCAAAGAAATGTTCAGAAATCTGATCTTTGAAACGGTTCTCTCTTTGAATCTGCACAATAATTAAACTAAACAAGGTCTAAATACTTTACGTTTCTGCAGAAACTGCAAGTTAAGTAATGTTTAAAAATGTGTACTTAAAGTACATTTTACAGCATATAGTTATTATTTCAGTGTATACAAAGAAATAGAAGTGATACTCTACTGGTTCTCTTGGTGTTGTTTGAAAGTACTTCAAAATTTGAATTAATGAACTAGTCAGGTTTGAGATTTGCTCATTTTTATCTGAAAAAGTTTGAAATTCGTCATAAAATAGTTGAATACACAGTAGATAAAGTGATCATTTTGAGGCGTGTGAACCAAACGTTTTATATAATAAACAGTGAGGTTGACCAGACATATCAAATATTAAAATATCTGCATCATTAGTACGATAACTCCAGCAGTCTCTAATCAGAAGTAGCCTAACCTGCAGTGAACCTACATTTAAACCAGATGATTCAGACAAGAAAATAAAAGGAATACAGCACTAATGTGTTTTAGCTTCTAGGTTTTATTTCAGCTAAAATGATTGGCGGATATTTGCAGCTTTCCCAGTGGATCTTAGTGGTTGTTTCCTCCAATTGTGTTCCATAAAGCCTGAGCTTTTTCAAGAATATGAGACTGTAATTGTACTCTGGATCAAAAAGTGCAACATCATACTGACCTCTGACCTCGAAGTGGGCAGAGTGACGAGTTATAAACAGCTGCAGCTGCTGATCAAGATCACAGCACTTCAGGTTGACGTCCCAGCATCGAATGCCTGCCAGGAAGGAACAGAGAGGTTGCTTTAGGAGAAGAATACAATGCATTGAAGGACAGAGATGAGTGATATTAAGTGCAACTTCTCTGACTAGTTTCTGATGAACCAGAGACACATTTACATGCCAGTTATCATGCAAGTAGTCTTCTCACTCTGCTTCTCTGAACTTGAGGTAACCTTTTACCAGATGTTGCTGCAGCATCTTGACTTCCTCTCAACTCTGTTTAAGCTACAGGGAAGGTCACCAAGCGGAAAACTTTTTTTTAATTAAAATGTCCTGAGACTGACAGAAACGCATACATTTTACATCACGAGTAACCTCAAATAAAACCGGCATCATATTCTATTAATTACCATGATTACAGTATGTAATTTGCATTGTGGTTGTTGAACTTCATGCTATTACAGAACTACCAGATAAAAAAAAATTTACCTTTACATGAACAGAAAAAGTAATAAAGAAAATACACATACTGTATTCCACGTTCAATAAAACATATGTCAGCAACAATAATAAAAACACAAAATCGATAACACTTCGATTCTAGGGTCTCTTTGCCTTATTGGAAACAAGTTATTGCATTGAATTAAATTCTTTGATTGTCATGTATATTAAAAGTCCATATACACATTTCAGTTCCTAACCTTGGTGCTACATAATAATCCTCGTCTCTGTTTCTTTATGTTTTTCTTGCACAAACACAGTATGGTCCCAATATTAACAGATATTTTAAATGTTTGTATATTTCTTAATTGTACAATTCAATGTTTTACATGATTGTCGACTGTTGCCATCCCACCCTATAGCTTCTCTTAGTTTTAGCTCTATATTACTCTCCATAAACACCACTTTGCTATCTAGTTGCTGACTTTGTCTATCAGTCATTTTGTGCTGAGCAGGGAGTAGTACTGTAGGTTTTTAAAGCTTTTTCTCTGCTTGCTGCATCAAAATATAACAACAAACAAAGCAGTGAAGTTGTGGGACATAAAAAACTAAAACAAAGAGTTAGCGGAAGAGTTAGAGGAAGCTAGGTAGATAAGGTAACATATAGTTATCTATAGGTTTCTAACACAAGTGACATCAGTTACAATACACATATTGTTAACATCAAAATATTGACTAGTGCAGCTTTAAGTTAAATATTGAACTGTTTTTTTTCTCCTATTGACTGTTTTGGTCCTTGACATATTATTATTTATAGTGGAGGGAGGTGCCATATTTTAACTGATGTCAAAATTATTTGTTTAATTATTAACTTGTCATCATTTCGGTTCCATCATCATAAAATGTTTCACACCTTATGAGGTAATAACCTGCAACTTCAACGTAAGAACTAAACATAAAAACTAATTGGAGCTCAAGGGATCTGTAGAATGACTCAGTAAAGAACTGATCAACATCCTGCACACCCACTCCCTGTCTCTCTCTGTCTCTCTCTCTCTCTCTCCATCACACAAACACACACTCAGCAGCTTTATCAGATCCTACTGAGCCGCAGTGAGTCAAACTTCAGAGAGAACTTGTGTCAGATCTCATCGAGCAGAACAGAAACCAATGCACACACCTCTCTCATCTTATTCACTTGTGGATTATTTCAGCGGGAGCAAGAAATTAGATTATTCTAATTTTTCAAATCCATACCCCTGTGCTTAAATCTCCTCTTTCACAAAAAGGACTTGGAAGACCTTGTTTGCCCTTAGCTGGGGAGAAAATGTTCCTACACTGCAGACTGCAGTCTGTCCTCAGATATGCTGTGTCACTGTTATTAACATTTTTGTTGGCATTCAAAGGCAAACGTCTTTCTTTGCACTTGCACTTAAAACTCACAACCTCCAGGTCTCATAATGTTTCCTTTTCATCCCAATTCTCACAACAAAACATTTGTAAGCAGTAAAAATGAAGGAAATAAAGGAGGCTCTTTGTGGGTAGAGTAGGTCGAGTTTAATTCTAACTTCCTTATTAGTTATTTTTCAAACAATAGAGCCAAGCCTAAATCAGTTCCAGCTTTTCAAATGTGATAAGATAACGTTTTACATAACTGTAAGTTTCATGTCTTTGGGTTTTGGACTGTTGTGAAATGTTGACGGATCTTTTTCTGACATTTAACAGACCAAATGATTAAGTAATATTATGGCTGACAGAGTCATCTATAATGAAAATAATCATTTGTCACAGCACTCTACCAGCTAAAATAAATCAGGTATGCTCACTCTCCTGTTACAAAGTACTGCCTCATCTAGGACTCCATGCTTCTCATTGAAAACCTGCAGCACTGTGATTTAGTGAGAGCTGGGTGGGGGGTGGGGGTGGGTGAGGTAACCAGACGTGCACATGCCAGACCTAAAACTTGAGCCTCATCCCAACCACAACACACACTCTGAAAACAGTTTCAATAAAGTATGTATCTTAGCTTTTCGTAGCCCGAGCAGATTTGAGTTCTTTGTTTTTAATCGATTCCTTGCTGGACCTGTTGCTGCAGTGATCTTCTCCAGCTTCAGTGACGAACAGTAATGAGCTCATTAGACCCTGACACGATAGAAATGGGTAAAAAAAAAAGACGCTACACTCAAAAGCCACTTAGACAAGCGACACAAAGGTGCTTTATCAGCGGATGAGGCATTCCCAACTGGAGCTAACATTATGAATTAAACAAACCTGCATGCTGCAGATGCAGTGAAATGTTCTGTTGTTTGTTTTGCTTGTGGAAGCATGGAGACTAACTAACAAGTGTAATAAAGATGCATTATCACCCAACTAAGACCTTAACCACAATATGACCAGTAAATGAGTGTTACTGCAATCAGTGAACATCCTGACTGCAGCTCAAATCTGTCTTTTTAGTATCAAACATTTATCCTCTGTGCTCCTGAAATGTTTCTAGTTTAATTCTTTTAAAAAAATATAACAAATAAAATGATTTGCTCTCTAAGATTTGCCTGAAATAAGAGATTAAGGACACTTGAAGATCGATCGCCATCTAAGATCATCAAATACATACATGGTTACAACAGGCAACTCAAGCTAGTGCTAGAATGAGACTGGAAATCAGTCCATCCTGCTCCACCCAGCCCTCCCTCTCCCTGCTGTGCTGTGCCCTGCCAAATTCAGTCCAGTCAATCATTTGAAAATAAGTTCCATAAGACATCTTTAAGTAAGGTTCTTAAGTAAAGGTATTTAGTTACTTTTCACCTTTTGCAGGAACTGATTTCAAAAACAGCACAAATTCACTGGAAGGCAGTAAAACATCTGGTGTTAAATCAGATTTGAATAAGTTATGAGGTTATATAGGTTAAAGTAAATTCATTGATCAGTTTACCAAACAAGATAATTAATAGAAAATTTTTGTTGAATTAAAGTCAGAAATGGAAAATATTCTCATTACACTTGTCAAATGTGATGATTTGCCTAAATCAGTAGTTTGTAAAAAGATTGTCACTTTAACTCATAATAATTACAATCGGTTTATGTATTAGAACGATTTGGCCACATTAAAAGATCTTTTGCCTGTGTTTTGGTCTCGACATTGCAGTGAGGCTGACTCGCGGGCCTGCAGCTAACGTGTGATGAGAGTCGATGGCAGGTCATTCACACTGAGTCACACTTAAAACACCGACCTGTGCCTAAGAATCGATGCTGTAATGAGCCGAGTGGGTGCGATACTGAACTCGCCACAGAGCAGCAGAGCTGTCAGCTCCCTGATGGTGATAAGGAGGAGGTCAGAGGGGAGGGACGGCGTTGCTACGGCACCGGACTGGCATCAAAAAAAAGCGCGATTGATCATCTGGACTGAGAACAGCTAAGAGACACAATGGCACGGCAGAAAATTGCTGAGCGGCACAGTCCTGAATCTGCAGTTGGCAACATTTTTCACAACAGCTCGACAATCTGTTTACATCCCCAAACTTGAGACAGCTCTCACTGACAGGGACGACTGCAGCCTGCTGCAATTCATCGGGAGGAGGAGCAGAGTTTTTAACTCAGACGGCGCTAAGATATTCAGCTGAGTAATGATGTCTGAGTGTGATAAAAATAAAGAGCCTGATGGGAAACTGAAAACTACGTCTATGGCTTAATAATATCTGTGAAGGAGTTGTGTTCTTATTGCTGAACACAGCCTGCAGATTTTTGTTTATTTACTGCTTTGAGGGGACATGACACCCCATCCAGGAATACACCCACACACACACACATAAAAACACACACATTTGCCTGCTAGAAAACACAAGCTGCTTGTTAAATAGCTAAGACAGCACAAATTAAAACACGGCACTGCATGTGTTTCCTTATTTATGAAGACTCGCTGATTTATCAGGTGAACTAATGTCATTTTAAAGTGGTGATTAGTGATTCATATGTTGATTTGATGCATGTATAGTATTTTCGTTGACTCACAGAGGGAGGCTGTTCTCTAAAATATTGCTCTGCTGAAGTAAACACACTGCTGCGACATATATAACTTGACTCTGCAATTTTACAGTCATACAGTACAGAGCGGGTGATGCCTGGTGTCCCATGGTGCAATGCTGCAGCAACTGCCTCTACCTACCTATGGATACTATCCTGGGCATTGCGTCAAAACAGTTCTCTCCATTTTTAAACCTATTAACTGACTTTTCACCGCAAAGCTAAACAGTGAATCAAACTGTCAAACAGATAATAAACACAGATTCACAGCAGCGGCTTGTCCATCACTCACCCCGCTCTATCTGCGCTCTGGCGGCTTCCAGCTGGTGCTCCGTGCCGATCTCGCCGATCACTATCAGCATATAGTAGCCGCCCCGGTTGAACGGCACCCCGCGTCGCCTTCTTACTCCTCCTCGGCGGTACCGTAGTCGCTCCTCGGACCCCGGCTGCGGCGCGTTGAAGCCCTCGTCTTCCTCCACCACCGGGAGCGCACCTCGCACCGGGATCTCCATGGCAACAACCCCTGGAGCCGACGCCGAGGCTGACTCCATCGCCATGACAACTACCGGTGTGAGCGCGGGGATGCTCTGGTGGGGTGGGGGGTTGGGGGAGCAGGGTGAGGAGGAGGCTGAGAGGTGAGGGAGGGGAGGACACGGGATAGAGTGTCAAACCGGCCAGTTTAAAACAAAGGTTTTATTTCCGGGGAAGGGACAGCTTTCAAAATAAGAGCCTTTTAGTGAACGATGCTACTGATCTGCAGGTTGTTTTTGTGTAAAAACCTTTTTAAGATGAGCAACACTTAAGTAAAATAGGTTAAAGATATATAAATGAATAGAAATTGTTGCATTTCCAGTTTCTAGGAAATAGGCTGTAGTACCTTTTATGTGTTACCATCATCCCTGCCACTATCAGCTATAATATTATTATTCTAATATAAAGATTTAATTCATACATATAAGTAAAACAAGTATTTAACACCTTGGCTTTGGCCCTTTTTGCTAATTGTAGTTAGAAGACAGGAAATGATCAAATATTCCTCCAGAAAAAAACGATTTTTAACGTACTGCAGTATTTACAGGCCATAACAAGCACGTTTGGAAATGTTGGATGTAAACATTGTTTTTACCCCGGCTAAACATTTTATCCACCCAAACAAACAGTAAACAACAGTGAGGTCGACATATATATTTAAAGATGTAATCCGCTGCAGAATAACAGGAGAAACAAATATATAGTTTTACAAATACAACAGAAATATGTGTGACTGAATCACTGGCGCTAACGCTAGCTTAGTACCATTTATTCCAGACAGTTAAATACAATTGGCACATGTATGATGTATCACTTTTAGTGAAGCCTTTTAAAACCACAAAATACATTTTTTAAGTATTACGTATTTAAATACTTCCAGTAATACATAGATCTTACCTGTACGTGGCCGATTCAGGTGTGTTTATGCAGCTATCCATTCCCGCACAGTTTCCCTGTCGTCTTGTATTAGACGAGTTTGGGAACACAGGGAAACACTGACACATGGTTCTGGGCTATTTTATGTGGAAAGAAACATCAGTAAAAACTGCTGATTTGGAGTTTATTCACAATTCAAGCCAAAACAGGTAACAACTTGGGGATGCTAGCTGCTACAACAGACGGCCACAATGCTAGCCTAGCCTAGCTTAGCAACATTAATGCTACAAACAACCCGCGATACAACACGTACAAGTTAACCTCCACTAGTTAATTGGCTGAGAAATAACACTGAGTTCAATCGATACACTTAAAATTCACAGCAGCCTATTGGCACACCAAGCAAAAAATAAAAATAAAAAAGATCTGCTCAACATAACATTCCTACAATAAAGATTCAACATTCAAAAAACTTTATTAATCCCAGGGGGACATTATTTTGCCAAGTCACAGCTGCTCAAAAGGAAAGAAAGGATAGAATCATAACCAAAAAATCAACGCCAATACTAAAAACATATAAAATACATACATACATATATACAGGATACACAGTGGATATAAATAGGACTTAATAAATCCTAATATCCTAATGTTGTTATTGTTTAACCTGTTTAAGAGAAGTGCTGATTCCAGCAATGTGGGCACCTAACAGAATACCTTTGTGTAGTTCAATACAAAGTACATCATCCAAAATCATTATAACAACATTCAAACAGCTTTAAAAAAAACAATCACCTCCATAAAGGGAGGATAGAGTAGAGTATATTTAATGTCAGTTCTGTACCATTACTATCTTTATATTATTATTAATATTTCAATTTAAAAATGTCTTTAATATCCCTAATTACATTTGTTATTGTATTACTGACATAGTCTGTTCTTCTGCTTGTGTTGCTGTAACATGTGAATTTCCCCCTTCAGGATAATTTACATTACTACTAGTTGCATTAAATTAAGAAAACAAAATGAAGACAAGCCTTGCATTTTACTCATCTGTGCTCATATTTTAGAAAATCCCAAAACCTGAATCAGACAAGTTGAACATAATGAACTGTGATACTGTGAAACAAGACATTTTATAGAAAAGATTGTGCACATTTAGCAGGATTTATAAGTAAAGCAGGATTAGACAACTCTAAACGTCAATCAGGCCCACTCACTCTCTCCACTTAGGATTCAGATGATGTATGAATGTTGTCAGTCTTGTGCAGTGAATTTGGAGAACTTATTAAAGTAATCTGTAGAAAATTAGACAGTTTCTTCAGAGTTCAAACATCTTTAAATGCACACACACAGAGACACATCAGAAGACACAGATAAAAACAGCCAGAGAATACAGAGTAGACCTTAAAATAGCCTGATCTTCTCAGAAAAACAGTCCTCATTCAGCTTTTCTCCTGGTTAACCTTGGGCTTGGCTCATTTCAGTGTGTAGCAGAGGGTGTCGGCACCACACAGAGGTCCACACTGACTTCTGT
>JAUBNQ010000025.1:20370454-20381481 GCA_032353495.1 Ctenopoma kingsleyae | reverse complement strand
GATGACACACTGGCATTTTGAGTGTTAATCTTTTATGTTTCCTTCAACACAAATCCCACGCTGTTTTCACCTAAAACTGATGACTGATAGCATTCAGTCATTCATTTGATAAGTCTTCCAACAGCAGAAAATGAATAGTTTCAGGCTGTAAATGGGATGTACAGTTAACTTAGAATAATACCTTCATGACCAGTGCTGAATCAAGTAGTTACGTGGTTTCTGTTTTGCCAATTAATTAATCATTTATATTGTTTATTAAAACATGGCATGTATTTACTGAAGGAAACTATGAGATTAAACTCTAAAATGACGTACTATCCCTTTGATAAAGATACAATATATGTAGATAAAAGAGCAAAACCAACGACCACCAGAACGATGCTCGATGGTCATTACAGATCAACCGCAGTGATGGTCTGCTTGAGTGAAGCAAAGAAACATCAGTCTGTTTGCTCAGACTGTCGCTCAGTGGTGAAACAATCCAACAAAGTGAGGTTAGCAGTGTTAAAAGCTGCTCGGCCAGGTCCAAGCCAAAGTGGACCGAAGTGGACAGGAAATTTGTTTGGAGGGCATGGGACCGCTGGGGATCAGGTATTTTACCATCTCTGAGTCACTGTGACAGTCGGCCTCAGGGTGGGCGCGTGGGGGAGTCAGGGAGGGGGGCAGCGTGCAAGAGTGGGCGGGGATGTAGTATTCGTCGTCGTCGTCCGACTGGGTCGCCCCCTCAGAGTTACAGCGGGTGAGGAAGTCGGAGCGCGTCCGGGACATTCGAGCTTTCTTTTTAGGGCCAGGGCGGCCCACCTGCTTCCAGGTAACCACAGGAACATCAGGTCAGCTGCTATGTCGTGTGTAAGCGTTTGTGTGTGAAGATGTTGTTGTGTACAAGACTGAAACTAGTGTCAAATAAATGCTTACATGACCCTTGATATTTTCTTTTATGAGGTGAAATTGGTGACTAAATTTAATAATAACTTTAAACTTCTCATAAAAATACACAGTAAAAATTATTTCCACAGGAGTAAAATGTAATTATAACGAGATTAACCAGGATATAAAGTAAGGCAGCGCGTGTGTGTGTGCTTGTGTATATGTGTGTGTCCTACCTCTCTGTTTCTGGATCCCCCAGATTTGGAGTCGTCTCTGTACATGGCCAGAGATCTTTCCTGGTTCATCAAGTCCTTGTCTGACCTGCAACACAGGACCAGATTTTCTGTTTAAGCAACCCCAATATACTTTGACTCAAATACTTGGCAGATTTAGACAAAATAAACAAAGGATTGTAGCTTCCTTCCGTATAATTGTTTGCTTACTTGGAGAAGGGCAGCTTGCGTCTGGGTGGGGAGAACACAGTGTTGGCCGGTTTCTCCACCATGTTCACAATCACAGTCTGAGATGAGCTCTTCTTCTGGGCTTTTGGTGGTTTGGTATCCAGGACCGGGCTGGGAACCTTCTGTGGGGGCTGGATCACCTTCTTCTCCTGCCCACCGGAGACGACAGCCGGCTTCGGCTCCAGGACGAGCTGGATGTCCACCTCTGAGGAGCAAATCCCTGATCCTTCTGGACTTCCATGAGTGGATGAAGAGGGGACTTTTGAAGATTTGTCCTCTTCGCATACATCTCCTTTCCCATGAGGCTGCTCAATTTGCGGTCGCACCTCTAAACCTGCAATGGGAGCCATATGAGAACTCGATGATGATGATGATGACGTGCCTTTTGGAGAAAGTTTTTCTCTTATCTGAGCTGCCAGCAGCTCCCCCTCCTCCACAGGGCTCTCCTTCTGCATACTGATTAAAACCACTACAGGCCTTCGAGACGTGGACTCTCTTCTCTGTTTGTAAGATTTGCTGGGGCTTTCAAATTTTGGTTCATGAACTGGACTTTGGTCAGAAGCGATATAAAATGTTGCTCTGGGAACCCCCATTGCAGGCTTTTCATTATAGTTTGAATCTCTCAGCTTCTCATTTCGTTGAATATCCAGAACTTGAGATTCTTCTTGAGATGCGGTTGATTGGGAACCAAGACCTCCAGAGCCTTCAGTCTCCATGTCTTCCACACTGAGTAGTTCAAAACTTCCATGACTAGCTGGGGATCCCTGGGGTGAATGTCTGTGATGATCACACAGCTGAGAGGTGCTGGTGTCCGGCACTGAGTCTTCTTGCAGAGGACCTACCACACTGGTGTTTCGGACCTTCAGAAGCTCTAAGCTGAACTGAGCCTGCTCCAGCTCTCTCATTCGCCTGCTCTCTCGTTTTGATCGGTTCTTATGGCTTGTCTCATCTATGTTCTTACTTCTGTCCGAATCTTCTTTTTCTTCCTCTTCAGCGCTGAGTGACACAGTCTTAGAGTCTTCAGAGAGTTCTACAGGGATGTCCTGCACATAACCTTCTTGTCCTGAAGAGGTAAGGTCCTCCATGGTTCCCGCCTCCATGTCCGCTGGTGGGCTCTGTCTGCTGAGCTGCTGTCTTTCATGTTGCTCCTTCAGTTCTCTGAACCTGTAGATGTTGTTGATAAAAAAAAACAAACAAAAGTATAAAAAACAACCATCTCTATACAAAGCAGACAGGAAACAGAATATTATACATTATTATTATTATTATTATTATATCAAGTGGTGAAAATGTGATTACTGGTTTTATTCACTAATTCTTGGCAACTTGGGAGGAGAAACATGTTATTACCCCAATACACTGAGACATTGCCTCTCAAATTTGCATATTGTTAGTTGCCTTTTTTTTATTTCAAGTTTCCAGTCTCCTTTATCTCTTTTGCTGCTATAATAATTTTCCTCAAAATACGATAATTTTAAGCTGCTTTTACGATACGATACTTCAACATTTAATATCTGGCAACATTGGCGCGCGCACACCAGCAGTCAGAGCGCGTGCGTTAGAAAATAAGCTGCATCAAACACCTTCATATAATAGTTCAGTTGTTCTAGTGACTGCAGTCATTAAAAGAAAACACAGGAACACCATAATTCCTTTAAGCGATGGTGACGGTGTTCGCCTGGAGCTTGAATCCTGCCAGAAAAGTTTGAAACTGTCCGATTTAAACCACCCCCCTCCAGGTGCACTTCATCTTCAACGAGTCTATCTGAGTTCTGACTTGTGCACATGTGACAGTAGAGCATTAAACTCCATCAATTTCTCTTTATTTACAAACCAAACCTGCCGATTATTCCGTACTAACGACCTGATCCAGTCTTTAAACACCGGAAAACAAAAACTGTGCCAAAGAAGGGCAACAGCACTGTTTAATTATGCACCAAATTCCCCTTTAAGTTTTGTTAAAAATAATACAGTTAAGTTTGAGATTAAATCAGAATCTTCCACTCACCTGAGCCGTGCCAGGTATCCTCTGCCCGTCGCCTGCAGCTGCAGCACAGCCCTGTAAGCCTGACAGTAGCGGTTTCTCTCCCTGAATCCCCTCCAGGCTGACTGAACCGTTAGTGCTGCTAAAGATCTGCGATTGTGGCAGTTTCTCCAGCTTCTCTGTATGGTAATGGCAGAGTCTCTCTTCTGCAGGAACTTACTGCGCTCCCTGTAGCTCCTCCAGGCTGCCTGCAGACAAACCACTGCCCCCTCTTCAATGCTCGAGTTTAGGGTGGACTGTTTGAGAAGGCAGCATCGCCACCACCGCTGCAGAAAAACAGATAAAGATAAAATGATATTTTTAATGAGAGGCTGCTTTTAGAAAGGAACTGCAGCTTTTTCTGCCAAAATGTCCACATTAAAAGCACCTTTGTTTTACCTATTTTCTTTTTGTAAAATATGAGATATCCATTTACAATCTTGACCTTCTTATAGTTTATTCGTTAATGCTTTCACTAAGTTATTTTTTCCTAGATGTTCTCTATGCTTCATAAGTTAATGCTCACTGTTTCTGAACTGTCTGAGTTTATTTTCTTCCACCCTGATAACGATTTGGACAGCTCCCCTCTGAGGGCTCTTCCTGAAATAACATACCAACAGTGGCCGGATGCAGTGTTCAAATGATGAACAAAGATCAATTTTCTCTGTATTCTTAGTTCTTATACATCCAATTTGAAATCACTTAAAGTGGAACACAAAGATGAAAAGCAGTGTTTTTCTTTCCTGCATGGGTTTAAAGTGTAAAGTGACCTCTAACCATGTGTTGCATCACTAATGCGTGTGGTTGTGTCTGCTCAGATCATATTCTTTGCACTTGTAACCAGTCACAGGGGAAACGCTAAACCAGCTGAGGTCAGCAAAAACAAGGTTCTGAAGGGGTGTTAAGTTACTCTTTAATGTGTTTTTAATGTTATTATTATGTTCTTATGTTCCAAATGGTTGAAATCTTATTTTGGAATGAAAGCCAATCCCTCAAGAAGACAAATAAATATTCATTATTACAGTATGAAACCAATAATAGATGGAGTAATAAGTGGAACATGTAAAGGCATAAATGTTTATGATCTCTAATCCAGAGGGGAGTCCTGCTCCTTCTATATCTGGAGTAAACGCACAACTATTAATCATGTAATGAACTTAATGCTTAAACAGTCTAAGCCTAAATTGCCTTAATAGTCTGTGGAAACTTCACCTCAAATGATGGGTGGAAGAAGCTTAGCTATGCAGGATTGTTTAATTGATTAATGATGCATGAAGAAGACCACAGGGACCAGTACAAAGCCACCACCAAGTTCTTCCCACTGCAACATCTCACCTGGATGACACAGGCAGATAGTCTCATGTTGACAAAGTGCTTTCTTTCCAGGACGGCCCTGAAGCGGCGCTGCAATGTGACGATGCGCCGCAGGACCTCCTGATGGAGGAGGGTCTGAAGACGCTGACGCTCCACCTCCCGCAGAAACACCTAAATCAGACAGGACCATTTCAATTGTCACAGTCAGTGCAGCTCACCAAGTGAGATGGCAAAGCAAAGAAACTGATGAACTGCTTTCCAGAATCTGTACCATTGTGTTTCCCACTTGATAACCAGCGGGTGGCAGGTGGATTTGCCTGAAAAACTCCCTGATGCCTGATTTGGTTGGGCTCGTGCCTCGAGTCAGCAGCACACGAAAGTGACGCACAAAGTCCTAGAAGAAAGTGAATGTTTGTGACAGCTTTAGAAACAATGAGGTTTCATGACAGTTGGCAATTACTGTTAGAATTAAGGCTTCATATTTCACTGTATTTAGAAAAGAAACAGCTTTTTAATTTCACAATCATATTGCCAGAAATAATACAATTATAATATATTATTAAATAACTGAATTCCTGGTAGACTAATAACTGTGAATCTCAACATCCAGCCCAATAACTTGAATAATTTTACCATATTTGTGCAGCAATAAATTGTAAGATAAGAATCAGAATCAGCTTTATACGGCAAGTATGTTTGGTCTTGCGAATATTTGACTGGTTTCCAACTGCTCAGTCTATTTTCACACAGTGCCAACAACAAATGTGTCGTACACAGCTAAGAAAGGACAACAAAGCTAAACAAAGTCAAGGAAACTCCAACGTATGTGCATGAGATACTGTTGATACTGATATTGTGAATTTCTAGTCTACTGAATTCTTGTTTTTAATCAATAAACATTTATTTTCTTACTGATTTCTATTAGTGTGCAATGAACTAATAAAGCAATGCTGCAAATGAATGACGTTACACTAACACGGTGCTGACTGTGGATGTGCTGTAAACAGGTAACAGGAGAGGATTACCTGGAAAGTGTACTTGATGCTGTATCCTGATTGTCGAATCCGGACGGTTTCCAGCATACCTGTGTATCTGAGCTGTCTGAGCACCAGACTGTCATTGAAACGCAGCGGCAGCTGAGCGGGGCAGAAAGCAAAAGAGTAAATACAACGACGAGAAGCTGTATGTAGGTGATGACTCTTCTGCAGCAGAAGTTACCTTCTCAGCGTTGGATCGAATACACTTGACAAAGTACGGCTCTGACTGATCAAGAGTCTCCATCAGCTTATTGAGGGAAGCCTGCAAACGCAAACAACAACGTCACATCCTCATACAATAATAACACACAAGAAATGCCACATTATGTTTTATGGTAATTCTGTTTACAATTCAAGCTTTACAGTGAGACTTCAAGTATAAAGTGTAAAGTAAAAGTATAAAGTGACCAGAGTAAATAATAAAACATTTATCCATTTATATAACACACACATAAAGTAACAGTTCATATAATATCATATTTTAGTATTTTATATTAATATATTTAGGATATTCCTGTACATTTACAATCTGCCGTCTCATTAACGTTGTTGTAATTCACAGACTGTTCCAGCAGAGGGCGGTGTCAGCACTCACCTGGAACTGTGCGCTGATGCTGGGCGGTTTCTTCTTCTTGTGCAGGTGAAGCAGAGACTTAGTGATGCGGTCGTGGAGCGTCACGCTGCTCAGGTAGCGCAGAGACTTCACGTCCAACAAGTGCTGCTCACACAAAACCACATAATTCATGAAGTCACGTTTCTGCCTCTTAAATAATATATTTTGACCTTGTTTATCTATTTGTTTGTTACCTTTGGAAGGGTTGGCTTGCTTTTGCAGTTTCTGTTCCTCCTGTGAGATGAATGTGAGAAATATTTTCATTAGCAGGTCAAAGGTTAAGTGATTTAGTATTGCATATTCCTGAAAACGAGCGCTAAGATAAACTGAGACACGTTTCCACTTCCTTCGTCAGCTTGTAAACATGGAAAAATTATGAGACAAAGAGCCCCTGGGCACAGACAAGAGACAAAACATTCCCCATCTTCCTACTGAGGACGTCCAGACTGAGAGAAACACAATTTCTGTCTTTTTGTTGTTATTTTTAATCCCTCTGTGGTGATTTTCCATCATGTTGTTGTCATTACATGTCTAGGTTTGGCCATCATATGTCTCTTCTTGGTAATTTCCAACTGTTTGTGTTGATTTTGTTTCATTTTTCATCCATTTTATGTCATTTTTCCTCTCTGTGCAGTCATCATGTGTCCATGTTTTGCCCTCACGTGGGTCTTATTAGAAAAATTAAACAGTTTGTGGTCAATTTGGGGCTATTTTTTAGTCATTGTTCATCTCTTTGTGGTCATTATGTGTCTATGTTTGGCCATCACGTGTCTCTATTTTATTTTTCAACTGTCTGTGGTAATTTAGTTTCTATTTGTGTTCACCATGTGGCACTTTATGGTAATTTTAAACTATACTAACATTAAACACAGAGAGTTTGAGTTAGTGTGTGCGTGTCTCTCACTCACAGTAGGATACCCTGAGCTCTCTCTAGGAGCTTGCTGTTGCTCGAGTTGAGGAAGATCCCGTCTTCTTCCAGGGCGGGACTTCCCATCGAGGAGAGACGACCCGACCTGGAGCTGCGACCGTTACATCCAACACCATAGCCATCCCTGCAGGTGGTGGGAGGGAGATGAGATGATGCCGATTCTCATTGATTTCATGTTAAAAATTAAAATTATTGCTTAACGCAGGCTAGATTTTCACTTTGATCAGAGCTAAAACTGGTATAAAACTGTCTTGTACTCACCAGCTGGCTTTTTCATTCAGGGCGTTGGTGCCTTGAAGATCTGACAACGGTGTCCTGGGATTCTTCCTAGTGATGCCTGGGTGGAAGGAGGTGAGGAGAGGAAAAGCAAAGGAAACTTAGGAGAGCTTCAGATTTATCTACACTGTACATCAGTGTCTCAGTCACTCCCTTCTTGCAAGCCAACACTCCACAACACTTCCTTACTTTCACTTCTCCCCAAACTTCACCTTTACCTATCTGAAACCACCACCTGACTGCTCCACGAACATGCTGCATTTCATCCATAATCTCCCTCAGTTCCTCCGTAATCTTTTATCCTGCTAGACTGGTGTTTTCCTTCCTACTTTCATCCACTACCTAAGCTTTTCATCTTATTCATATCTTAGACCGGCCTTATGTTTCCCCTTTCAGCATCAAGTTTTATGTGCGTGTGTGTGAGCAGCTAATGAGCTGGGGTTTTCCCGTTTGCATTTCCATTTTTTCCTCTGTTAAGTTTAAAGTCACACATTTTTATTATGCATTGACAGAGTTAACTTGGTATTTTGTTATCTTCAACAACACAGACACACACACACACTTCAGTAAGCATATCTCAGTCCAAAGACAACAAGGTCCACCTATCTACCCTGTCCAGGGGAATATGGCTCAGACTATGTCTTGGCTGGGACTATTTACTTAAAGGAGCCTGGCTATTGCTGTTGTAGTTTTGATCTAGCATCTAGATTTCTACAAATGTCTGATTATTCCTGTGAACTAAGCAGATGTATTAGTTTAAATGTGAGACTGCAGGCTGTCAGATCACCCGTGTTCATCTGTGTTCTTTGTTTTGAACATTTCTAGACTTCTGCAGCAATTTAATATTGTACTTCTATAAAGTTGGGAGAATAGAAAGAGACACGATGGGTCTAATAACGCTTAATTTTTTCCATAATGCAATAAAATGCCTATTAGGGTTTTATTGTTACAAACTAAAAGTCTGGTAAATCCCCATGTTTTTCAAACCCACAGCATCAGTTTGTAACACAGGATTTCCACTTCCTTTTCCAAACACAAGATAACCTATGGTGACTTTAACAGGGATTAATCTACAAACAACTTTTTTACAGGCTGCACAGTACTTATCATGACCATAACACATATTTTCATGTGTATTAGTCTAGTTTCCCTTTAACAGAGGGAACCTGGGGGGAACTTACTTGGAAATAGTATTAATAATCAATTTTAGTGCAGGAAGCTGAGCTAAGCTTTACCATATACGGAGATGTGACATATGCACTTGAGGGATTTTGAGACACACTCAACCACACAAATATGCCACAAACATGTTTACCAGTATTATCAGTGGTAAAATTCATTTCTCTGATCACTCATGCGTGGGAGTAATCCTGGTTAGATGGGTTGCTCCCCAGACTAGGTGAGTCAATGTGAGCGGTGCTCAGAAAAAAAACCCACGACTGATTTCCAGTATCTTATTAACAAATGTAATAAACTGGAATGGACCTCTTTGATCATGTTGAGCTTAGTCAGGGGCTTCTGATGGGATATTTATAAAAAAAATAAATAAACGGGGAAAAGGAGCACTTCTCATTTCAGTTCACTTTAATTAAACACCGTTAAAAACAGGAAACCATTGAATACATTAACATGCAGCAAACACATGAAACTGAAAGATGACAGAAAAGCACAAACACAAAGAAAAGTCATTATTTAGATTCTGCAAAGAGAATGTAAGGGTTTGGAATAACACTTCACTAATTACTGAGAAACAAAAATCCAATAATATAATCTAATAAAAAAACTAAAATTGATGATGCATTATTATGGCAGTTATGGAGTTACTCACTGTATTTCTCATCTTTGCATCTCTGGAGGATCTCAAGGCTCCTCTGGTGAACCGGGTGGTGGAGAAAACTGAAGCTGTCAACAGTTTTGACAACAGCACAGGGAACTGCTGCATCATTTCCTTTAAAAAAAAATGAAACCAAATGAAAGAGAAAATGAGCCTTGATGTTTTAGAAGCTGAATCTAGAAACAGGAGAAGAAAAGCAAGAGACATGAGCGGTAACAAAACAAAAGGAGGGTGAGGCAGATAAGAATTAAAGAGGGAATTCTCCAAGTGAAAAGACACAAAACCTCCCAGAGATAAGGCAGCGGTGACATTTTCAAACACTCTGAACTGTAACAATCCTCCCAGTTTGTGAGAATAAACACTGGGGAAGAAGATCAAATTCCCCTCTTCTTCTTCTTCTTCTTCCTCAACAGCAGCAACGAAACCAAGGAACCAACGAAGCCATCTCAGCCTGCAGCACCGCTTTTCTTAATGGTCAAGAATTACAAATTAGCGTACGTGTAAGTGTCGAGCGATGACATGAAGCTCACCTGGACCTGGACCTCGACTTTTCCATAATCAATTTAAATTTACAAAACACAGGAAAAATAAAAAGTGTGGCACAACAAAAAAAACATTTTGTGATCACGTAATTAATTAAGTCTGATGAAAGCAGTACACAGTTCAATTTTTCCTCTTTAATGCTGCTGCCCCATTCTGCCTTAAAGACCTGTGCTCACCAGTTTTCTTGTGTGTGTGTCTGCGGCCGGCCTCCCTGAAAGCCACCATGGCTCTGAAGTAAGCTCGCAGCACGGCCCAGCGGAAAGTCGCCACAGGGTCAATTCCCATCAGACCACAGATGAAGGCATTCTTGCTGCTCTTCAGCAAGGCCACGATGTCGGGACGCATGTGGTCGGTGTTCTTCTCCCTGAAGTCCTGAATGAATCAAGGACACTTGCGTTCAATAATATCACCCCAAGTAAGCAAACATCTGTGTGCTTCTTTATGCAGTTTGTGTTCATCAAACATCACAGACAGAAAAATCATCTGGAAACACGAGGGAACATATGTGAAAAATTATTAGACAAAGAAATAAAAACACATTATCCTTCCCCCAAGGAAACTATTAATGTTGATCTTCTGCACACTTTTCACTTCTTTACATTGTATTTGAGGTAAAGGAAATCACACACATATAAATGCAGAAACCACCATCTGTGTGTGTAAGAAATCAAATATTTTGGCTGAAGCCACAGTGCGATAACAGGTCCATGAACTCAAAACCCTGAAAAATACAGTAAACTCTCTTCGTATGATATGAGTCAGCTGCACGTCGACTCCCGAGCCAACGTTAGACGCATTTCACAACTGTGGATCTCGCCAAACAACTCTTTGGCTCTCAGCGCATACGGGAGACCGTTCTACATCCACGATAGCCAAGTGTTATGGATTTATATTATACAGTCGATCAACAATACGCCTGACCCATTCCAGCACATGTGCTTCTTATCAAAATGCAGCTGGGAGGTGAACAGAAAATTAGATTTAGCTGGAAACATAAGTCGACAGAACACCAAGTGAGTCTGCTGCAGACTTTCAGGATTCATAAAGGTTAAAGTGAAGTGAGAAGAAGCTTCCTTTCTCCTGTTCAGAGCATCAATTTTAAACTTTTCTTATCAACAGAATAGTTGTTTT
>JAUBNQ010000025.1:20341282-20357714 GCA_032353495.1 Ctenopoma kingsleyae | reverse complement strand
ACTCTGAGTTACTGTTCTGTTCCTGCGCACAGTGCTGTAATACTTCAGGTGTTTTCTGTCAGAAGCCAGGGACTTAAGTGCCTCCAGACCTGCAGATCACTATTTGGACAACTTCTCATGGATTACTTTTTTTAATCCATGAAAAACAACACTGCCAAAGGGTGAGGATGATGGAGGGTGGGGCGCGCAGGGGCATTATTACGCTTTACAATAACACTCTCTCATTAGACAGCAATGGAAGGCATGCTAAGCTAACATAAGCAGAAATCGACACCTGAGCACGTTCTTTGGCAGCAAAAAATGTTATTATTGAACGGAGAGTGGAACAAGATGAAGGAAATCTGCTTTAACGAAGAAAAACATTTTCATGTCAGGCGCCCCAAAATAGTTGTGCATTACAACAGAGACCCCCATTTGAAGAGAGTGACCAGTGTAATGAAATCAGAGTAATTTAGACAAGGGAAACAACACATAAACCCTTAAAGAACCCCATTAAACCTTAACAAGGAGATTTGTTAACCTGTTTAACACAGAGACGTAGGAGGCAGAATTCTCTAAATCAAATCCAGACAGTAATGAAGTTCGGTATTTATTTTGATCATGAGTCAGAAGCCGGTTTCACAGCAAACTAATCCTGCCTAGTTTATCCAAAGCATTACAAATCAACAAAACATCACAACGTAGCCAGCAAGACTAAGACTGGGTACGTGTTCCTAAATAAGGAGCTAGAGTGTTCATCAGCAGCTATGGTGACAGAAAAGGTGAGAAAAAACAAATGAATAAAATGCTTTATCAGGCTGCGACAAACATTGTGGAAAACCACCCTGTATCTGGTAATTATTCAGTGTGATTCTGTGGTTTACAAGTGTGTGTTACCACCTGAGCAACATGAAGGAGAACTCTGCCACAAGAAGCCGGTCTGTTGATTTCTGAAACGCTAGAATAAAAGGAGGTGCGCGGGCTCGTACTACAAGGACAACTGAAAATAACAGACGGCCTCAAAGAAGTTATATAAGAGCAAAAAGTAAAAACACTTTTTGGAACACTGTGAACCTGATCAAGCCCCAGTACGGATGCACTCACGCTGAAGGACTGTTCGAAACATCGCCTGCTGAGGCCACATGCAGCCAGCAGCAGTGATGAAGCAGAACCATGCATTTTAAAAGCTAACCTCTTCTCTCTTGCATTATTGATTGTTTATGATATTTTTAGCGAGCAGGCCTGTGACGTCCCTGCTCCCACAAAGTTATGTAAGATCGTTATGAATAATACAGCATAAAAGAAAAATGACTTAAATGCTTCAGCGGGAACTCGGGGGATTGGCAGAATTGATGCGAACAGCCACTGAGCGTGTATTGTCTCTGTGTTTGCCATATAATTTAATTATTCACCACAATGGGAGCATTCACGAATTAGGAGGCAACATGACTGGAAGCAAATGGGTTGAAAATGTTTTACTGGAGGGCCACACAAGAAACTGACAAACAATTAGCAACTTTATCAAAGACTTTTGTAAACAGTAATGGTCCTGGCTGTTAAACTAGGTCTTACTGATGTTTGTGATTAAGAGACTCTGCAGAAGGGGAGTTTCTGTTCTCTCTCATTTATTTTTGTCTTTCTTTCTCCTAAAAACCACAGGAGGTGTGAAACACCAGCATGAGCTCATGCTGCACATGATCTGCAGGCTTCTTTGCTACAGGATGTTTCGTGTTTGTGTGTTTCACCACTATATGCCAATCTACTTAATGATTCTAATATCCATTTAGTGTGTTGTTGTTTTCTTCCATCTTAGACTGCTTTCATTGTGGCTAGGTGTCATCTGCCATCTTCACGATACATTTTCCAAAGCAATGTGAGAACTCCGATCACCGTGATAACAGTTTCCAATGTAAATCAACACCTTAAATATGAATGTATCTGACTGCTAGCCCTTAACTTCCCCTTCCCTATGTCTGTCAAACAGGAAGAAGGAAGTGGTGCAGACAGATTATCTGGAGCCACATCAAAAATGTCAAAGTCAGACAAGCACACCTAATCTTGACAGATATACAGCAGGTTCACATGCATAGACGCACATGTCTGACACATGCACACAAGCTGATGTTCTGCACGTCACCACGACACACTTGAAATAAACTTTGCGTGTAAATGTGAGCTTAACCACACAGGTCAAGATTATTTGTTCCCAGCGTGGCCAGACGAAGGATGGAAAGTCCCACAACTTAACAGTAAATGTTATCAATGTCAGCATGATAGTGGTTTTAAAGTAAAGCGGAAATCTGTTTGATTGATAATTTGAGCTTATTCCTCTTTGTCATTCAACATTCAAAACCCTGTTGTTTTTACTGATTGAAACAGAACAAAATTAGAAGAAGTATGAGAGTTTATGAGTTTAAAAGGTTGCATTTATGATACATCAACTCAGAAAGGGAAAAAAAAATGTCTTCAGGTAACAAACTCACTGCCAGATTCTGACCTCCTTGGAGGTTGTCAAGCTTTTACTTTTACTCTTATTATTACACTGGAACAAAACCCAGACAACGTATCCCATCTGTCTCAACCGGGGCCCACCCAGTGAATTCAGGGGATCTTTCCGGCGCAGATTCATAATGCCAGACCCTATTCTGTAGCAAAGTTCAGCAGGTCAGACGCCTCGCTCAGAGCTTCCATACTCGACTGTGGCTGGATGGGACTTTCTCAACCTTTCTCATCCAAGTCGGAAAAAAACATTTCTGAGAAGAACCAGCAACATTTGCCAGGTTCATTTTTTCCACATTTCCTTTTTCACATTTCACAGGCGTGTTATGGATTCCACAGGTGGCCTCAACTCGCTCCCACGGCCCCCGGTCACACCGGGGCAGGGCTGCACTTAACACAGCGTGTGTGTTTCTGTGCTCTTGTATCATTGTGAGGACACGTTTGACTGAGGGCAGTTGAGGACATTTTGGTCTCAACCTCACTTCTTCAAAAGACTGTGTGAGAGCTGGAGATCATGATAGAACTAGAAAGACAGAAACTCCACTCCACCAGCATCCTCACTGCATTTGATATTTCAGCTAATTCATGAATCACAAGCTTGCTGGCCACCAAGTCAGGCACCTTCCAGCAGCTGGTTTCAAACCTTTAGAGCGAGAGAAGAAGCAGACCAGAAATGTGTTTGTGTACTGACTGACAACCACGAGTTCTCACCCCTGACTCTGACCTTCTCTGACTCAAGGTGAGACTTGCTCAAAAACGTCGGATATTTCTGCGCTGCTGCAAGGTTGTTCAGAAAGAGTCTGGATCACAGAAGATCAAACGATAGAACTGATTGCTTTATGCATACTCTAGCGTGATCATGACTAAATGTGGCCTGCTCAAGAGTATCCCAGTTCTCTGCACCTGCTGGCACAAACAGTAATACATGCCACTGTTTTACATTGTCAGTATACAGCTGGGGATCTCCCATAATGCTCTTTACTTTTCAAACTATTTTTATCTTTGCCTCTTCTGCTAAATGGGGGACTTTCAGAGACTGGAAGGTCTCTGCCTCACTCTTTTATGAACCTTGTGAAACCCTTTCCCTCTAGCTCCTTTCGAGATAACGCCTCCTTGAGAAGGCCAGGAGGGAACTTCCATGGCATAACACCAAAAGCTGCAGGACAGGGTTTATCATAGCTGCAGCCCTCATCCAGGCTTAGGTTTTTGATCGCACTGTCTGAGCCTCTGCTGCTCACATAGTCTTGAAATAGGGAATTTAAAGGGTTTGAAACATGTGTGACTGAAAAGAAGAAAGGGAACGAGACAGAGACAAACAGAGAGACTCAGGATCTGGTTTCTGGCTTCTGTACTTTATATTCCAGTGGAGGTTGCACATTCCTGAGAGAACACCACATGACTGGAGGGATGGGGGTGTGATGGAGAGTGGGAGCAACCATTGTTGGGCTAGATTACTGTAGATGTGGGAAGGTTGAACTAAGTGGAGTAACAGACTTATCTATGTGCAGCATCTCCTTCCTCAAAAGTCTAAATTCAATTGTATGTGCAGCCATCAAAGGATGGAGAGATAAACAAAACCAATAAATATTAATATTCACTATGATACACATCAGACGAGTCTATCTAGGTCAACAGCAGCATCCTGGAGGTAGATTTCGCAGACTGGGAGTCCAGAGGGCTGTATGGACAGGATTAAGTCGCAACATTCAACAGGAAACAGGAAGTTGCAGAGGAAGAGACCCCTATCAAAAGAGTCTTAGACAGGGGCAGTGGGGGCTGGGAGGAGTGCCACAACAAACTCCCCTAACAAGCTCCAAAGCATTCAAACACAAACACAGAATCTGCCCTACAGCCTACGCAATTCATAATAAAACATTTGCCTGCATAATGCTTTGAGACTGACTGGAATGTAGTCAAGCCCCACCTCTACAATAGACAGACAATGATAAAACATGTTAAAAATGTCCCTTAGCATCTTCTACATTTTTTGAGGTGGTAATAAGAGACTAGAAAGCGTCAAAGGGGAGTTACCATTAATAGGTCATTAGATTTAGAAGGTCTGTTTTTAGGATTCAGGTGGGTAGGTGTCACATTTTGCTGTGCTGTGTGGGGATAGCGTGGTTACTGAAAAGGTCACCTCTGAGAGTTTATAGGGCACGATGAGCCTCTCTCCAACAGTCACAGTCTTCCTCGTTGTCAGCGCTTCAAGCAGCATCTCCTCTTTAACCTGCAAGTGAGAAACAGACAGCAAGGACAAAATCAGGAACACACTGAACAAAGAGACAACACTGCATCAGAGCTATTATGGAACAATAAATGTACGTGAGGTAATAAAACTCTCCAGTCTCTAGCCTTGTCCCGTGGAGTTGAACCATTGCAGTTATGTGGTACCGTATGAGACCACTGGGCACAAAGATGCTCAGTGGGGAATTATTTAATGAACATTTCTTAGCCCCTAATAACACTGAATCCTACATTTCCCATAACACATCTTTTCATTAGACTCCTCCAGTCTAAAAATATATATTGCTTTCAAAGTCCATGCCCCTGAGCTTACCAGAAATTATAGTCTCCATTTGTAGGTTCCAAGCCATAGTCAAGATAACCTTAGTGACATCATTAAAGGTTATTTTCTTAGGCTTGACAACAATCCTCCGGCGCCATAGAGGACAACTGGATTCAGAGGCTGAGCAGTAGTCTCCACGATTATTAAACTGACCTCTTAGTGGAAAATCACCAGAGGTCCCCCTTACACCCTTGTACAAAAAGAAGACAAACTCTAACCAGAGAACCTGACAAACTCCTGGAGAAGCAAACATCTGCCCTGCTGATTGTCCCCAGAGCTGGATGACATATGAGTCTGCAATAAAGAGCTGTTGCACGGTGGAGATGATATAAAATGACATAAATCATGGCAGAACATTTAATCCGTACCATCCCTAACTGACCCTTGATTCTAGTAAACTGAAGCAGCTGCTTCTAACTAACATGGCTGGTCAAGATTAGAAGCTCTCGGGACACAGAGAGCACATAAGCACTGCCCTCTGTGCGCACGCACGCACGCATGCACGCACGCACACACAGTGCCATACTAAGTGACCTTGCATGTGAGTTTGCACAGACTCTAAACTTGGCCCCAGACAAACCATTGATGACAGGGCCACACTGGGAGAAGCAGATGTCACTGCACACATCTCCTCCATCTATAGGGATTATGGGAGTGGGCTGAACAGCTGCTGCTGAAACCACGTGTTTGCTTCTGTGTGTTTGTGTGTGTGTGCGTGCATGTGTGTGAATACATGTCTCTGTGTTAATGCCTTACGTCTTTATGTAGAAAAGGCGAGGGTGTTAACGTTGCTGTTAATACCATTATGGATCTAGTTTTGTCAGTTGCCTCCTTTGTAAAGACTTTGACATAAACTGAGAAGGGAGGAGAGAAGGAGGGGAGCGTATGTGTGTGTGTGTGTGTACTGAGTAGGTGGGTAAGGGAAAGGTGGGGGTGGGGTGGCATAATCAGACTTCATTTCACACTGCCTGGTAATCCCTCCACTAAGAGCAAAGCCAATTCTGCAGGCTGGTGATTGGTCTTTAGTCGGTACATTTCCATGTATTAGTCGCTTAGTAACAGACTTGCTGCTTTGTCTATGATCACAGCTCTAATACCATAATACACACAAGTTTGTAAGCACTGGTTTGGGGTCAGTGACTCTATTTTTGCAGTCAGCCTGGGATATGAACACATCAAGTCTCAGTTAGCAAATCTGCAGCTCTGAGTGATGCATTTTTATTTATATTTGACCATATTTAATTCCTTCTCAGACAACATTATTATTATTATTATTATTATTACTTTATCAAAATTGCTTGGCCTACAACAGGTTGAGGAGATTGAACAAAACATCTAGACCGGACTAGATTCAAGTTCTAAAATACCCACAGAAAATTCCGGCTTTAGTGGGATTTGCTCTCACAGAAAGCTACTCTCTTCTGACCAGTTTCCGGTTTGTGCAGGAATGTTTCTGGTTTGGTCAAATCACTCAGCTCCACAGCTGAGAGGATCCAGTCTGTCAGCCGTCCATCAGCCCCTACGAGCTCTGCTCCCTCTTCCAGTTCCACCTCCACAGGAAACAGGAAGTCCCAGTCAGTTTCATTCCCATTCATTCATCTATCAACACTTGTGCCAATCAGTTCTCCTTGAGAGGTGCTTCACATTAGTGCGCCACAGTAGTAGTGAAAGCAGTGGTTCACATCCCACCCTCTCTAAAAAAATTTTACATATCAAAGTGGTTATTCATGCAAATTAAGACCTCACTCAGAGGCAGCGTGTGCACTTTGGCTGAGCTTTCCCTTGAAGAGATTCCAGCCACAAGTGACTCACACAACTGCATTTAGCAAACCTCAACAACCTATTTTAGCCATTTGGCAGATTCTGTTATGCGAGGGGTCTTATAATAAAGTCCTGCATGATCATTAAAACATTACATGAGTACTTTTGGTGGCGCCTTTCCGGTCTCCACATTCATCTGACGTCCTACCATAAATACTGCACATTTGCACCTTTGTCTTCTTCTTCTACTTGTGTTTTGACCCTCGGGACAAATAGCTGACGCCAAATAAACTTGTGCTTAAAATACCAACTCCTGAGCACGTTGTTAAGTTCACGTCAGTGCCACTCTGGGCCTCTGGAGACCAGCGTGGATGTTAAAGGGGAACACTGGCAGCTTCTCCACAGTCATAACATCCCCGCTGTGCTGTTGACAGGAATCTCCGGCACACTTCGGACACTGTTTTGTCAGCGACTCAACAAGAACATCCGGCTTATCGTTGTAGTTTGTAGCAGGGACTGGGAGGTGACACCATCCTTCAATCCCAAGGTAAATCAGAACAGCATGTGAATGTTTGAGCTGTCCTCGCGGTTTACACTCATGAGCGTGCCAGAAAAACCCCACGGCAGAAAATGTTTTTCCATGTCTCATTGTTTGGATAATAAAAAGCCCAAAGCACTGACCAGACTGATTAATGTCTGGTGGATACTTAAAATGTGAACTAGATTGTTGTTCAGGATATGCAGAAATCAAGCTGTTATATACTGTAAATAAATACTATAAGTACAATTTTGTAACAAATACTAAAATAATATTTAAGTATATTTATATTTAATGTCTAAGTGACAATTTACAGCTGCAAAGCTACAAGGGGCTTATAAAAACATTTTCCATCAAAATTAAGTGACAAACAAGTGACATAAACCTGAATTACAGTTACTTTTAAAACTCTGATATCTGTCTGATATATTTCTATAATAATTTACAGTGAATATGATTTAATCATGCAGGTGTTACTGTATTCGGAGAACAACAAGGACCTGTTACTCCGGGTGGGAAAGTGCAACTGTGCGACACCACAAGAGATCTGAAAATAGCCTCTACACAAACAGTACTTTGTGGAAGTACTGGATGGTTGGACGTCTCTTTGGGACCTGAAGCACCTCTTAACTTCCGCTGTCACCACAAGCTGTGCTTGTACAAAGAGGGCCCTCAGCTTCTTTTTGTAAAACCCACATATGGGAGGTAAACTCTGGCAACGGTAATGATGATTTCTCACAGTTTTAAGACAAGGCAGAGCAGAGGAAAACTATTCGCTCCAGTGGATGCTACTTGTTTCTTCTAAGTTCACCAAGTCCACTGAGTTTTAAGTGTCTCCAGTGGGCATGTGATGGAATAACTTTGGGAGACAAAAAGGGCAAAGAAAGTTTTACGGAGAATAAACAAGTCCTGTGGTGAAGCGCTGTTCCCATTCTTCATTTTTATTATCCTTTAAAGTATTTAGAGTATTGCATTTCAGCATAAAGTCAGCAAGACAGAAAGTACTGAGTTTTGACTCAGACATGTTAATATGAGTTTTGTCCTGGAGTACAGTAGATTAATATTAATGTGAACTATATTTTGCAAACTCATTCTAGTCATGCGCAGGTTTATAAAATGTGTAAACTTTTTATTAACTTTAATACTCTGAACCAATGCTGGTGAAAACACCGTTTCATGCCGCTCACCTCCAGCAGCTCTGAGACGATGGGCAGCACCTCTGGGTTGCAGATGTCGATGGAGTCATCCCTGTAGGTCTTCTTCTTGTAGCGGATGTTTCCCAGGTGGAGGATTGCTGACAGCAGGGAGAAGATCCTGACAAGGAACAAACGTGCTTCATGTATATGTACAGTCCATTGATAGAGACACTCAGAGTCACATCATGCAACATTTCTGCTATTAAATATTCTCTGTAACTAGAAACTACGTCTCATCTGAATTGTGGAAACCAGAAATTAATTTAACATAATAAAATTAACCTTAACATTTTCTGATGACTGAATTTAACTAAACTTTAATGGCCACAGGAGCCCTTTTCATCTACCCAAAGCAGGTCAAACAGTAAATAAAATAATCCAAACAAATTAAGATGTGTTCTGAGAATAGCTCAGATGAGGAGTAGGAGCACTTACATAGCAATTAGCTTGTGATTACTTGATAACATTGCTGTCCCTGAACCACATCTGCTGAGCTGGTAATGTATTTCCATGAAAATGTGCCTGTAGTTTCATTCTTGATCCTGATTCTTACTGTGGGGTTGAGGTCCCACTGTACAAGAACTTATTCAAGAGCAGTCTTATTATTGTTTCTGGTTGTGGTGCTTTTCTTTTCTTTCTTTTTGAACTGAGAGCGGCTGTAACAAGGCAAAACAATTTCCCTCTGGGATTAATAAAGTTTTTTGAATCTTGAATCTTAGCTAATCTTACTGTTTGCGTGTGGCAGGCAGGAAGCCGACCATCTCCATAGCCAACTGCAGCCGCTCAAAGTCGTGTTTCAGATCCTCTCCTTCCACTGTGAAGCAGTCCTGCTGGTGTTCAGCAGAAACACACAAAGACAGAAGAAAAGAGGAAGACAGAACGAGACATCAGCATTACAATGGATAATTTGAAAGAATATATATAACACACCAAGTTAGACTAAGCAGGGTTTCACATGATCTTTCTTTTATAAGGCATGACACCTTGTCTTGTATCTTTAGTCTTGACTATCAAGTCCCAAACTTTGTGCTTGGAGTCCTTGTGCATCCTAAATCAAATTATGTTTTTTATAACTTTCAAATACAAAATCTTGCATTTAAAATCCTACTTAAGTAGAAGAACAGAAGTATTAATGTCATAAAAGTACAGTATGTGTCTCCATGTGACTGATAAATTGTGATTATTGTACATTAGTATAGTATATTATCATATATTAATGCCTCAGTCCACAAATGGCAATTAAATACTGTAAAGCTAGTGCAGGTTCAGCTATAGTATAACAACTTCATAATCCAGTAGTTCACAGCTAGACATAAAGCTGACAGCCTGTGAAAAGATAAATGGGTTCTTCTGCACAAATTCATTTTTCATTTTTACAATCTTTGCTTTTTGTGAAACACTAGATTAACAAATCTCCTTCTAGTAAATGTAGTGGATAGTGAATATTCCACAATTCTGTATTTCCCTTGGAAAGAGACGTTCATGTGTAGTAGCAAAAAAGGAAGTGTGCAAGTGCTGTTAACTCACAATTGTACTTAACTAGTGTACTTAAGTAAATGCACTTATTTACTATCCACCACTGCATCAGTGATTAACTAGTGAAGTTGATTTTGCAGCATTTCACTCAGGAGCACATTGTAATGTCAGGATAAACTGACTCCTCTAAGTTTATTTGAGTAGACTAAACACAAGTCAACTCTGTTCACCAATTTTCTGGGGAAGGCCTGTTTAGTGAACACATGGGTGCATTCCCATGTAATTGGGAGAAGTTGACATCATACTGCGATCGTCTGCGAGTTTATGAATGAATGAGTGCTGCCATGATTGAGATACTAAATGAGTGAGCACTGGTGTTAGAAATGCGTACGTTGACTGTCTGTGCGTCTCCTCAGGCTCTCTGGTCGGTCAACATGTCTCTGCCCCGGCAGTGAGCCTCTCTCAGGCTGTAATTAGCACATACCACAGTGACCGGCCAGTGACAGAAAACACAGGAACCCATAATCCACACTCTGGATCTACGTCTTCTACACTTTAACATTCAACACTCCTCTGCTGCCTCATTGTTTTACTTTGGCTTCGAACTTGTCAGGAACAACAGAGCCAACTAGTAGCGTATTTCTCCGCTGAGCTTCTCCAATTGCAACAAAGGGGTTTTGAGGCTTCTAGAGCTACGGCGAAACCCGGGAAAAGCTAGTTTTCAAATTGCTGGGTACAACCGAGCAGCGCCAAGCAGCACAATGTGATACATTGAAGGACGCTGAGAAAATAAAGAGATCAATTTTGGCTAGTTGTGAGGGAATACTTTGGTCACAAACCAAAACCTTAGCTATTGGTTCTTAGAAACAAGAGATTATAGAGTGCAGTAAAGGGATGATTAAGAAACAATCTGTTCTCCTCACTTTTCTTATTTCTGAACGTGAAATGTAAATGTACACCAGTTGCAACACTTCTGGTGCTGCCTTACATTAAACTGAGTCAAGACAGGAGCGCAGCAGCTGATTCTGCACATGGAGCTTTTCAACAAATCTCTCATGGATGTAGTTAAAAGTTATGTGCATCCAGTCGACACTTTCCTGTTACTTACCATGAGTTAATCACGATTTACTGTATGTCGGCGAGGCACCCAGTAAATCTTGTGCCAAAATAATTGCATGCCACTCTTGTCATCAGGCAATCCACACGAGCAAAAACAATAGACACCCAAACAGGCACAAAATGCAAACCCACAGTCACTGAGGCCCAGAACTAAACACCTGACAGATGCAAACATCCAGAAAATGTTTGGTCTTTGGGATCCTCATTCAAATACTTTTATTCACATTTGTTTATTTTCTATATTTGGCTCCAGACATTACATCTGGAATCTGTATACTCGTCGCTGGGCGTCTCTATTTACTGCAGCGTGCTGTGCACAGTGACCGGCGGTAAAGGTCAGAGGTTAAATAAACCCAAAGGGATGTTCAGATGCTCAGACAGATGTCAAGTGCTGTCAAACTTTCTGTGTGAAGACAGTGACATCATCCACTTGGATGGCGGGGTCACAGACTGCTGAGGTCATTGACTGACCCCAGAGAGAGACTGTGTGTCAGCAAACAGCGAGAGGAGGTGGTGTGAGGAAAAATATGAGCAAGAGGGGAATTGGACGGAAAGAGGAGAGAGACACACCTCCGAGGAGTCAGTGAGGTCCGGGGGGGATTTTTTTTAGTTACTTTGCAAGATGGGAAGATCAGTAACAATCTAATAACCTTTAAGAATTTATAAACCATACCTGTCACTAACAGGATAATAAAAAGAGTTTGAAGGCTTTGGCACAGGTTCGTCTGGCTTAGCATAAAGACTGGGGAAGCTAAGCAGCTAGTTAGGCTCTCTACAAAGAGATATAGCTGTCTGTTAACTAACATCTAATACTGCTGTGCACTGAACTTTTATAGACACCCAACTAGTCTATGTAGTTATAGTGGGTCTCGCCAGACTTTTTGTGAGCAAAGGTTTTGGGATAATGGTCCCAAGCCTGGGAAAATCACTGTAACAATATGTGTATAAAGAACAACTTCACTGTGTGATTATAGTGTTTTGGCTTGTCAGATCTGAATCATCCGTCAGTTTCCTTTTTCTCCATCTCTCTTTGGGAAGAGATGCTGTGCCAGAAATCACTACAGAACATATGTAACTACGACGAAGCTCACTGTGAAACGGTGAAGAAGAAAACAAACGTGGATCCAACAAAACCAGATCATGTCTTTGTTCCGTTTACGTTTACAGCAGTTTCCACCTATTCGCAGTCTGTATGCTAAGCTAAGCTAAACACCTCCTGTCACTCGCACCAGTTGTTATCTACTGATATCATAATCTCATCTCACTCTTAGAATAAAAAAAAAAAAGTAGTTTATCCATGAAAATGTTTAAGCACCATCAGTAAACTTGACCTGAGAAAAATGCACCTCGCATTCATTGACTGATGCTGTACTGACAACAGTTACAGCGATTTCCAGTGGCAACACTGATTCATAGCAAAAAAAAGGATAAAAAAAATCATCAAAAAAATGTATAGAAAACTCAAATCACTTCTTCAGCTAAACCCACGTCTTCACTGTTGGTCCACTCGTTCACCAAGTTCCAAACAATCCTCGTCTAAATATGCTACTTCTGGCAGAGCAATGAGGAGGAGATTCTGCAGAAGGTTTCCATGAATGTTTTTAGACTCGTTGCTTGGAATCCAACGTAACTGGAGTGAATCCAAAATGATGTCAGCTTTTCAAAGTCACTTCTGTAAGTCTACAAGAGGTGAGGGGGATTGTTTTTTTTAATGGATGACTGCGAAACATGACTTAACTACTAAAAAAACGGCAGCGAGTGTCCTCAGAAACCCTTTCCTGGATAAAAGAACTGTTTTTATTTTTTTTAAAGTGGAAGACAAAGAGCCAAAGCCAAGACTGGAAATACAGTAAGACTGACAGACGAGTTGTATTTATACTAACCGACTCTCATGTCAAGTGTTTGCGCTCTGGCAAAGTCAAAGTAACATTATCTTCTATTATAAGATACTGAAACCCTTAACCACACACAACAAATCCCACTGACCAAACATTACTCACTTCAGGTGGAGGTCGGCAAGACAGTGGCAGGCGCAAAGGCAAACACACATACACACAAATGGACCACACACTTGGAGGGAAGTTTCAGGATGTAAAGCCTATTGATCACTATTGAAGCCATTGTGGCTAGTCTGACGTAGTGTGAGTAGTTTTGAGACTTATACCTTTGCACAAATATATGCTCATGAATTGCAGCGATGATTACATTACCTGACTACACAGTTTTGCTATAAAGTGACACGTTGTTGTCACAGAATTATGACTATAAACATATTTATTATTCTGAAGCATTTACATTGGTATCACCCAAAAACATTATAATATATTGATCCTCGCTGCGCTGCAGCAGCATTGCTAAGACATCGAAAACAGTTCATTTAAGGTAATTTCTCACTGTCTGCAGGAGTAATCACATGACAATATGCCACTGACCATTTCCAGAATGGTCATTTTGAACTACTTCTGACTCAAAAATATGATTTAAGGCTTCTAAAGCTCAGTAATTAAGAATTTCCTGCTTTTCCATTTCACCTCTGAAGTTGAATTTGACATCATGCTGTTGGTTGTTGCCTTTAAATGTAAAGGCAAAAACTAAACAAGTGAAATCAACAGCCACTGTTATGTGAGACATAATAAATCCTGAACCTTCCCTTTAAAGATTGCAGTTCCCACGTTTAATATCGTCACCCCTCACCCGACAGCAAAGCACCCAAAAGCCAAACATCAGTTTAAAGGGATTCCTTTCTGTGTACATTTGTTATTATCTGTAATAGCCTTGGGTTCAAAAAAGAAATTAAAGCTCAATTTCATCTAGAACTTACAAAGATATATTTCTTTTAAAGAGATTTTTTTTAACAAAGAACTTTTAGTAATTTACTGTTGGGTAATTTTTGCAGTGCCACCTTCTTCAAAAGTCAACAGATGTAAGAATATAAAAATAAAATTAATCAAGTAATTAATTAAAGCATTGTCACATTAAGGATAACCCTTTAAACATGTAGAGGATCTGTAAAGAGCAAGACCCAGCTGAGGTCAGTTCAGGTCGCCTCCGTCTGTAGTGCATTTTCGTGAAAGCAGGCGTGTGTGGACAGCAGAGAAACAACAAGACCAAGACTGGCACCAGAAACCCAGAAAACCACGACACACCCATGAGCACAGACGTACACAAACAGCTCGTCGTCCACATGATACTGACCAGCTCACTCTCATAGTAATTGTCCCAGTGGAGTTTGTGTGATTTCTTTGTCATCTGGAAACAAGGCAGAGCGGGTTAAGAAGGCATGGACAACAAGAATTAGCACACTTCGAAGAGAAAGAGAGAGATTACACATGGTTTTAATACCAGAGGAAAGAATTACTGATCCACACACACGCTTCTTCAGAGCTGCAGTAATTGAATCCATGACGTGACCTAATCATCAGACGGTGATGGATACAAGTGGTCTGAGTTTCAGTAACCGCACAATCTCATTGTGTGTGTGTGTGTGTGTGTGTCTGTGTGAACTCAATGTTTGAGGTGAGAAAACATCTGCAAAGGCAACAGATAGGAAAAAAATCAGTGTAGAAATACTCTGTTATTGTTGTATGTTAAATGATTGCATAATTATTACTGATGCATTCACGTGGAAGAAGTATTTTTGTACAAAGTACAAGTATCACACAAACCGTATGAAAACACACTCTAATTTGATTTTTTTAAACTTTGAATTATTTTGTCCACAGAAGACACTCAAATGTTCCCACTGCTGCTTCACATTAAAAGCCTTAAACTAAAGAACAGGAAACTCAGTATATTAGAAAATACGTGGACTAGAGCACAGTTTTTAGGTACTTCCACTCCACTCCAGCTTCAACATTTTATTTAACATTTCAAATTATGTTTACATTAACATATGAGGTTTATTTACTTCAGATTACTTCTACACTATGGTACCACCACTTTTACTAATGATCTGAATACTCCAGCTGCTGGAGAAACCTATCGTCACACACAGAAAAATTAATTACATTTCTGTAATTACATTTCTGACTGAGTCCTTTATTAAAACAATCTCATCATGTTTGGCTGCACTGTTCACTGAGTGCCGCTGCAGTGCTCAACATGTTCGCTATTATCGTAACTGAAATATTAAACCTGCAATGACTGATGTTTTTGGCCACCTGGGGGCAGTGGAAACAAGTTTCAAGTACAACACTGATATATCAGCGCCACTGAGTGCAGCTGCAGACTCAGGTGATAATTCTCTGTAGGATCAATACGAGTGATGTTTTTCATATTGTCATTTAATAAAATACTATAAAATGTAGATACTTTATAAAAATTCTGATTATAGCTGCTTGAGGATTTCAACTTTAACTGGAGTACTTGGGTAAATGTTATCTACAATCCATTTCAGAGGAACAGACTGAACAGATCCATCTCTGAGAGGGAAGAGAGCTAAATATGGATAATCATTTTGCCTCATTGTGACACCATTTGTGTGCGAGTGCGTGTGTGTACTGTATGTGTGTCAGGTACACACACACACACACGCGCGCGCGCAGGCAAACATGTGTGCACACAAACACACGCGACCGCCCTTTGCACGAGAGCACGACAGTGAGATTAACTCTTGCTGTTGCCATGGAAACAGGGCTGCATAGTAACAAGCAGCCAGCAGCGGAGGAGGCGGGAGTTTGTTGTTGTGGGTATAAAGAGAGGACGAGTTAAAAAAAAAGAGAAGAAACTGTTACTTATTCGGGGGAAGCCAAACAAGACGAACAAAGAAAATGTTCCTTCTCTTTTTGTTGCCTCCCCAGTGTGCGGCCATAAGGAGGAGGGAAACTGAATTCTCACACATCTGCTGCCAACGCACACAGATGCAAAAGATAGAGACTGCAAAAGATGCACACATACGAGGGTTTTTGGCATGTACGCAAGCACATAAATATGCCCCCTCCCCCCCCCACACACACACACACTTCTTTTTTTTAGCTAATGCAATTAACATTTCAGAGCATGAAGAGATAAACCAGTTATGATGAGTAAACAGGACCCAACAGAGACAGAAAGTAGATGAAAAACTGTCTACTGTCATCTACATAGTCTCCATGTCTCTCTACATACCTTGGTTTTTATTTTGACATAACTCATTTCCTTTGCAGCTCTTAAGATTCAAACTCCCATTATTCATATTACACATTTGTAAATGCTGATGCTGATCCTCGTCCTTCACGTTGCGCTTGTGTTTCTATAGATATTAAACATGTTTATGTCTTTGCTGTATATGCGACTGTTTACATACATAATGATGCGTCA
>JAUBNQ010000025.1:20273595-20286875 GCA_032353495.1 Ctenopoma kingsleyae | reverse complement strand
AAATCCTGATGACAGCCTACAAATCTATAAATGAACAGATGCAGTAAGGCAGAAGTGTGGTGGCCAACATTCAGAGAGATCGGACTTCATTGGATGCTTCATCAAAGTGCGCCACACCCAAGTCCTCTGGTCGCAGACTGCTTTGTTCTGGCTCTGGCCAATACTATCTCTCTCTGTCACACACACACACACACACACACAAACACAAACACTGCCAAAGGCATACTGCAACAAAGCAGTGGCAGACAGCAGGTCGCACGCTCGTCTTGCCTGTCTGCCGTAACGTGCATGTATTCAAATTCCTCTTGCGTATGTGTCGGCTGCCAGCACTCTTCAGCGGTGCGTCATTTGGCTACAACTCCCAACCCGCAGCTGGTCCACCGTGACTGAAAGCAGACGCTTTTCACAGACTAACTGACAGCACAAATAGGAGACAAGCACTTATTAAAGACGGTAATTCAGCTCTCTGAGAGGTGACACGAGCGCCGGATAACTCAGCCTCCTGAATCTGCAGGCACCCTGTCAAAGTTGTTTAACAACAGAACCACTGACGCAAGTGAAATGTGACATTATCGGCTGCCTCCGAACCCCAAAATGACACGGTGCTAATTGCAGAGGGGCGAGAGTTTTTCTTACTGCTGATTTACCCTCTCAGGCATTTTGCACAGGCAGAGTCTGGCTGGCTTTAGGCGAGAGTGGCTGGGTGAGCTAGATCTGTCAATCTGAGCAACAGCTCCATCAATCTGCTGGCAACACAGTGAGGGAAACAATGCAAGCATCAGCAGCACAGCTAAACCGGAGGCTAATACTGACCACCTGAATTCACCAAGTAGAAGTTCAGGACTCAGAGCTGTTTTCACACTTCTCAGCCAAAACAACAGCTGACTGCAGCCTCACGTCTCACATTGGAATAAATAGGAATTTGATATGCTACAGTATTTGTGCATCACATCCTCCCATTGTTTTCTGTGGGTTCCTCAAACCAACACCCAGCTGCGGAAGTCATGGTTTGGCTTCTGGCTGTGCTCAGCTGTTCAACTCACGGTCTAAGCACAATGAAGAAAGACAGCTTCCAGAGCTAGTAAACAAAATGATTAATGTTATAGGCAAGAGTGGGGGTAATTCCTTTTGCATGCTCCAGTCTGACCTCTGACAATAGGGTCAGATGTAGCCGTGACCTTGAGGCTTTTAGGGATTCAAGACAGTTCAGCAGGGCAGATGACTGCTGTCTTAATGCATGGACAGGGGGTCATGTGGATGATGTGGATGGGCTCTCTGAACACCCAGAAGTGGACAAGGAAAGGGAGACAAACAGGGAAAGATACAAAGGGAATTCCAGGTTTTATTTTTGTCCTTTCTGGACATCATTCATATTGATCATGACAACATCAACAACATCACTACAAAGATGTCAGACAGGGGAATAAACACAAGTAATCAGATGATCACATCATACACTCACTTTCTGGTTCAACTTTGACCTATTGTACTTGCCGTACTTGTGCATGCAAACAGCTGCTCTGCACACTGCACAATTAAACAACTAAGCAACTGATTAAATGACAGCGGTGTAATGTGAAAGCCGTCACTGATAGTGACAAACATACAGAGAATTGTCTCCTAACTGGCACTAGGAGTAGTTCCCTACAGCTCTATGAAGCGTTTTAGAGTCTTTCGGGTCATTGTTTTGGTTTCTGAGCCCACAGCTAATCTGCGCTTTTTGATGCTTTCTAAAAAAAGAAAAATCCGTTGTTCTCGACCTACCTGTTACTGCACAGACAACGTGAGTGACAATACTGTAGCACTGACGAACTAAAGAGTCAGGAGTTAAAAGAGAGTGTATGTTGGTCTTACATTTATCAGGTAGAAACAAATATAACTCCAAATGAAAGGTGACGTTGCACGATAACAAGCAGCAGTTCAACCTAAATCTCGGAACTTTTTGTCTTCTGTCTGTCAGAGAGCAGAATTTGGAACTCACAGTGGAGGACCTGAGGCTGCTGCTCGGTTAAAAAGCAATTCTTCAACATGTATTAGTGTCCGCACTCCTTGTCTTCATCCTCCCTGTCAAACTGTCTCTCTGTCTGTAACCAGCTGGTCAGGACGAAGGAGAGCGCAGTGATGCTGCTGGCTGCTCTTTGCCCCAGGCAGCGTCAAGGGACTTATCCATGCCCTCGCCAGCTGCCGCCTGTTGCTCAAAACACTAAGTGCTCCGATTGCCTGTGTCAAAATAACTTCAGCAATAAAACCAAGACACCTTTATTTCCACAGAGAGAATACTCATCAAACGGTGTTTATGCCTGAAGCGGCGACAGCCATAGTATGAGGTTAAGTGAATAACGCAAAGAGATGTGAGAAGCGATAACGGATGCAAAAATTCACAGAGGGCCGGGCTTTGAACAACTGCAAGAATAACAAACAGCTCAGACTCAAGCCACGATGGAATCAAAAGGATTTCTGCCATCATACTAACAGTTTACGCCAGTGACACATATTGTACCACAGCAACTACCGCGAGGAAAGTGAAGGAGATTTTAATGTAGTCAGACAGCTGCACAAGAAAGACGTAGGATTTCTCTCCTGTTGCCTTTTTTATTTTAGACATAGCTTCTTTGAGTGTTATTCTTTAAAGATGTGAAACCCAACAAGGGAAAATGTGTTTATAAATTAACCTGCACCATGGATGAAGGATTTAAAAGGAGAAAACAAGCCTGAGTGATTTTCCAGTGGTTATGTTTCTAATCCAGACTGTGGTCAATATGGTGGGCTTCACTTAAACAGGTAAACACCTTGTGACAAACCACTTCGAGTCTTCATGTCACGTGAGTGTCACAGAGGTCAGCAAGTCACCACGTGGCCTCATGTGGCAGCGCACGCAACCAGAAGGGTCACATTTCCACTGAATGATCCAGCTGACTGTTGAAGTATGCAGGAACTTCACAGATGTCAAAATGCCTGTTTTCTTTCCAATGCAGATGTGTGGATGTGTATGCCAAAGTGTGTTTGTTATTAGCAAGCTAAAGAACGCAACCAAACTAACGGGGGGAAAACGAGTCGGTGCAGTTCATGTCACGTTCATGTCACTGGTGGAACAGTTAGTGTAGCGACACCAGGACAAAAATGTCCAAGGTCTCACAGTTTCATATTGTGGAATCTGATATTTCTTGTTGTAAGAGGACACATGACTTGAGCAGGCTTTACGTTGACAAAGTAACACTGTGTGTATACAGAAGCTGCGTTCAGGGACAGTACAACGTTTAGGTTATTCACGCTTTGACAGCTCCCCAAAAAATAAAAAACAGAACAAAAACCAACACATGAACTGAACCGTGGCTCAAAACTGCAGATCTGAACCAAACCACGGACAAACCATGGAGATTTGTTGCAGCCGCAGCAAGAGTTTGGCTCGCTGGTGTTTTTAATACTTTCTGAACAAACATGGGAGACTCACAGGAAATGCATTTTAGGATCAGCTCATTGGTGATTTAAGTCTGTTTTCTTGTCGTCTTTGTTGACAGTCAGAAAAATGCAGAACTGTTGTGTCTAAAACAGAAAATGTCACATTTAGGTGTTTATCAGATGGTAAAAGCAAACAGCAAATGCCAAACTTATAATTCTGCACAGACTTTCAACAAACGTACAGTGAGAGAAGCATCACAGAACAGGAAGGCATGCCAATTACTCTGCTGATAGTGGTCTTAGTTGTCCAGAATGCACTGGAGCCACATGACTGACTGTTTATGAATGAAGGCTCTGAGTCTTTTTTTTTTTCCCCTCTCTCTCTCTCTCTCTCTCTCTCTCTTTCCAAAGTCATTTCAGCTCACAAAACATAAAACCCACAGTTCAGTGTAAGCAGATCACGCTCCGTCTCTGGAAAGGTACAGTGGGAAATCACCAACTGCCATAGAAGTGAGGTGATGAAACCCGCAATATATTGCAATAACCCTGGGATGTATTGAAAATCCTGCAATATAACAGGGGTTTTCATTTCCTTTAAATTAATAGAACACAAAATAGAAATGTCTACTACAGCTCCAACCTGGTAAAAGGTTTATGGAGATGAACAGTTTTTAATAAAACCCATAATAAAACAAAATAATGTGCTTTTGTATCACAAAAAAAAGCTAATTTGGTCCACAACACATCACTGTGATATCGTCAAGCTTTAATATTATGCAGACTTTCTGTCACAAATACCCGTGACAACAATGGAAACCTGACTACTGTACTGTACTGTCTTCTCAAGTCCTATTGTCTGTGTCAAGACAATGACGATGATGATGCTACTGAAGATGCCCCTGCATGCAGACACACACACACACACACACACACACACACCACTACCATTGTAGAAGACTATAAATACACCTAGTTAAAGATGCATCTAGCTGCACCGTGGTGGTATGTGAAACATTGATCTCATCCTGGTATTGTCTTACATGAAGCCTTGAGCGTCGCAGCAGCAGGCTTGAATGTGATGTGACTGCTAACGCAAGGCAGTTAAAAACAGAAATGCGGGTCAGTGGGTTTGTGGACTGAAATTATTTCGAGCGGTTCACTGTAGATGGGCTCTAAATCTGCAGATGAGCTTATCTCTGTTATCTAATACAGAAATCGTCATCAGAGCTTGTACAGTAGATTATGATAAATCTGTAAAGACGTGATTGGACAAATATGAGATCCACTTGTTTTTCTATCAAACTGAGTTTAGACTGTTTGACTTCATAAACATGTTTTTGATTTGCTCATTTAGAGGAAATTCATGTGCTGCATCGCATGAATTTAAAAGCTAAACTGTGACATTAAGGATCTTCTTTTAGCAGGATCATTTGTTTAGCATATGTGTGTTGTAGTTTCTGTTCACTGGCAGACGTTTACTATACTATAGACCATTTTTTCTTGGTCAACCAAACTTTAACTGCAGGTGTCACAGTGACCCACAAGAAGAAATTCTCCCACAATAGCCCAAAATAAATGAACCTAGATGGTTTCTGAAAGCAGAATGGATCTCACTTCTTAAATATAAAACATATTTATAATCACAAATAGCTTCTACACACTATCAAACCTCTAAATATCAGCTTGGTGGAGAGGCACCTCTGGGACATGAACAAACCCTTTTGGACACACAACGGAGTTGATGAGCTGTCCTCATAAATATTTCATGAACACCTGACAACAGGCATGTCAAGAAGTATTTGGAAAACAGGGTGGACACTCTGATGTTGACTACAAACAGGAGAGATGTTAATGCTAAAGGAAGTGGCAACTCTAAGAATCGGCACAATGTTCAAACAGCTCTAGAAAAAAAGGATTAGAGGCTTTCGTTCTATATGAATTATTAAAGTAGTTGTTATTCCAGTTCCCTCACCCTTTACTCTGCATGTGATGACTGTTGTGATGTTTATATTAACTGTGACTGCTTAGAATAAGTGACTGTGTCTGCTCTTTTTCTGCCATGACGTCTTCATTCGGGCGTTTCTAAGCGGCTCTGCTGCGTCCACAAGCACATTCACTGGGCAGCTGAAGCTGTCAACGCGATGTCTTCAGTCCTGCTCTCAAGGGCTTTGCCACTTACATGATAACCTGAATGAAATCTTAATGTCAGCTAAGCTGACATCGCAATAAAAGAATTCTCCTCTGACTGAACCAGCAGAGGGGGGGTGTCGAACATGTACACTACAGATTATCTACAGCAGATGAGAAGCACTTGTCTGTCCTGGCATTTCCATTTGTAATTATTTTATCACTTCACCTTAAAGAGACATCACTGTGTCGCTCCATGAAAATTGCCACAGGCAGCACAGACTTGTCACATACTGGCACGGCTCCTCCTTGCTGGTGCTAAAGCACTTCAGAGCCAGAGGCGGAGAAGGTGGGTGGGTCTGCTTTTGAAGCTTGTGGACTCGTGGACAGAGCCCTTTGAGGCACCGGTGGTCAGGTCTGGTCTGAGCGAGGCCACGCAGGCCTGTTTTGACATGTCAGCTGGACTGAAACACACATTGCTGCCTCACTTTGTTTGTTGCTGGTGACGGTGTCAAACTTAGATGAAAGGTGAGCAACCGCTTTTGTCATTTATACATAAATGCAGTTTTAACTATGACATCACTGCCTGCGCAGCTTCATTCTGTTGTTGTTGATGTTTCTGGCTTTTTCTCCACATTGACTGTTCTAAAACATTTTATTTTGTAAAGCAGTTTGATGCACATTGATTAGCAGCCTATAATGTTTCCACGCAGACAACCCACCTCTTCCATTTTAGACAGTTTATTTAAATCTCTACAATGACTCTCATCATTCGTTTAAATTTAGCTTAATACCACACAAAACTATATTATTAACATTTGAGATGATACAACCACTGCTTTTTTGGGATTTTACTTTAAAATGTAGATTATCTTTCTGTCAGTCACCTAAGTGAGTCAGTCATCATTATTAATAATTGTTTCTTGGCTGTGTAAAATCATAGCAGTTGCACACATCATCTTTTGGCAACAGGGTTTTTAAGGAGGAAAGGATTCTCATTCTTTTCTATAATAAATAAAATTGTTTTTGTTAGTGGTTTATTGTGAAAAGGAGGATCCAATTTCTAGCTTTTACTCCTGTGTGATGCGCAACCTATACTGAGCCTCATCCATAGCAACATTACCAGTGTTTAACTAGATGTGCGCAGCAGCTGAACATCCTGGTGTGCAGCTGCGAGGAAGCCTGAGCCATGCCCCATCAGGCAGCAGCAGCAGCAGCCTCAACACCTCACACATGACAGAAAAATGTCACAACCGTCCGTCACAGCTCCCGTGGAGGGAGAGTAAATGACACGAAAACAAAGCCCGCCGCAGCCCAAACGCAAATTCAATCAACCTTCCTCTACGACAATGAGCCCGATCAGCTGCGCTCTCGGTGGATCGAGCTCTACAGCAGCTCATCCATTTATTGCAGTGCGTCATGTTCATCTTTGCTGCTGCTGCGGCTGCACTGACTCCACACACACACGCACACACACACACACACACACACACACACACAAGCTGCAGCCTTAAAATGTGGCGTCCAGCGTGAACCGGACAAGCATCTCTTAACTGCACATTTACGCATTATGTAAGAAACGAGCGTGACAGTGAACCCGGGCAGCGGAGGCGGCGGCGGGGCTGGTCGAGGAGGGTGAGCTGGTAGCCCGGAGCCCCCCCCCCCCGGTGTGTGCAGAGCTGCGGGAGCGTATTCTAAAGATGTCATTTATTTCATGTTAATACACGTTATGTGCTTTGATGCTGTCATTTGAATGAGGATCGGGAGAAGCTGCAGCTGATGTACTGACAGCGAGAAGCGAGCAGCAGGGAGAGCTGACATTCCCCACTCCGAGTTACTGACAGCGAAACGTAAATACTATGCGGGCAAAAAAAGGCTTACCTCCTCCACTGTGCCTTCAGTCCGCTGCTCCGTAAACCTCCCGGTAATAAACCCCCCTTTTCTGACGAGGAAGAGCAGGCAACCCGTGCGCCTCCTGTCCAAAAACTCTGCTTTCTACCGCAGGGAAACGCTGTCGTGCGTAACAGCCCGCACCACGTATCCGGCTCCTCAAATCTCAAAATCTGTTAAAAAATAAAAAAATATATATGATCCAATTTCCGTGTCCCCCGTGTCTCTCTCTGTCGTAGTCCTGAGAGCTTCTGTTTGGAGTCCTCCTGTCACGTCGCCCTCCTCCGCTCTGCTCGCTCTCCTTTTTCTTCTCGTCTACAATCGGCTGCAAGTCATACCCGTGCGTGCACTCGCACTGCGCGTCCGCCCAGACCGTAGGATGGGGGCTATATATACATATGTGAGTGTTATGGGTGGGAGGGATATGGGAGGATTCTCCCAGCAGTCACTGTTTTCAAGTAAACGAGCAGGAGAATTGTTAATTCAATTTCGGTTTCAGTGTTTTTTTTTTTTTCTTGAGCAGAATGAACATGTGGGATGTTAAAATGTGCCAGTGTCACTCAGCCCAAGACTGACGTGTGTGTGTGGGGTGTGGCCATAAGTGTGACCCCCGCCCCCACCCGCACACACACACACACACACACAGACACACATCACTGTGAGGTTTATTAGAGAATTTATTTACCTTCTGTTTGGTGTTATACTACTTCTGCTGAGATTTTTTTCATGTTTTTCCTCAATAAGATTCTTGTTTTTATTTTTTCTTATAAGGAAAACGAGTGACTTTTACAAAACTACAAATGTTTTCAGCTAAATGTTGTACAAATGTCACCACAGACTTATAACCAAGATGTTAATTCTGTACAAACATTCACTGTAATGTAAGAGCAGTTTAATATCTCTGCTGACGTTCCTGCCATGCCTCCACGAGGTCGACATTTTTTATTATGAGGGGAATACCGTAGCAAGCACTGGATGGATTTCTTTATATTGTGTTGCCTGTATTCACAATAGTCACAATAACTTTCAGTTCCAAACAGTTTTCAATGCAGTAGTTTGTTGTAAAGGAATGCACAATCCCAAAAGGACACAGACAGCAGAGGAGGAGGTGGGGTAGACAAACCATCGTCAAACTCACAGACAACAGAAGTCGTACACACATACTGTACATCCTCACACACCAGCTACTGTGAGTACAGGTTGTTAGACTTGTTTATCTGAACATGGACGAAGCTTTTTCTGATAAACTGATTAAATTCCAGCCCCTGGTTGGTGATATAAATTAGTTATTTTTGAGATCCACGGACAAGTTTACAAATTGTTAGTGGGTTTCATACAGTTCCGAGTGTTGTTTTCATCTGTACAGGTACCTTGGCTGTGTGGTTCTCTTTACCATATTACACATAATAATGTGAAACCTCTGAACATATGGAAAATGGGCATATGGCTGTGAGTGTGTGTTTATGTGTGTGTGTGTGTGGGGGGGTGGTATTAATGATAAAACACATTTGAAGTTGATTCATTTCTGTTTTACAAATGACGGAGTACGACTGTGACTTAATTATAAGAGTGAGTAACACTTTTTTCCTCTTTGTGCTGTGCGTTGTCAACAGGTTCCCAGTGAGTCAAAACACAACACACCTCTTTGTCAAAATGGATTTGTCAGTTGAGAGGTTCTTTCTTCTTTTTTTTTTTTAATCAGCACGAGGGTGTTAAGTGAAATACAACCCTCCATGAGGTGTATAGAAATAACACACACAGTGAATCTTTGGTGAATCTAATTAAAGGCGATTTAGCAGCAGATCTCAGATAAACCGCTCCAGGTTTGCTTACTCTTGACAGGCAATACCTCTGCCGGCAGTGGATTGACACTCTTCACCTTTCAGTGTGTACGAGGGAAGAAACTGATCACACACACTCATGTGGCGGCTTTGAAAACATCCCACCTGTTTTTCATGGGATCGGTTTGCAGCCTGGTGACATATTTATCAGCTGGACATTTTGAAACGGAAATCCTCCCTTTCGGCCCTGAAATTTGGAATCCTACCCCACGTCGAGGGGCCCCCGGCGTGCACATTCAGGTCAGCGTCAGTGTCCAAAATGACAGGAGCTTCACATAAAATAACAGACACAGTAGCTGAAGGCAGAGGGTGGGCTGATGGAGACAATATGCTGGAAAGGCTGTAACAGTAGGGAGTATAGCCAGGAGACCCATAGGACTCTTCTGTCAACCAGAAAACTGAGATGTGATGGAAAGAAACTGTATCCTCAACAACAGGGACAACTACAAAAAAGGGACCTCTCTGTATTTTATCGAGGAGACATTTTCTCCTTTAAGAAATCATTTCCAAAATGTATCTTTATGTTGAGATGCCTCCAGCATGGCAGCAGGTTTCTGCTTTAGTTTAGAACATGTTGCAGCTTGTTACTTATTGTAATTTTATCATAACCAATACCTGAAGTGTTGTGCAGAAAGTAGAGTAGTAGACGGTAGAGGAGCACAGCAGAGTTTATTCAATTAACCAAATCATAAACGTCACAGTGTTTTGTTTTTATACTTGTTTCCAGGTTTTTTGCTAAACTAGGCTAAGTGGCTTCTAGCAGTGTTTTCACAGTGACTGACAAACATGGTGTTAGCTAAGTTCATTGCACGGAAACTACAAGGTGTTCAGTATTAATATATATTATGAAATTAATAATTATGTTAAGTAAATGTCAAATATGTAATCTAACCATAAAGCACACCCGTGACCCTTTTGAGGACAAGCGGTTTAGATAATGGGTGGATGTGCAAGGCCCTATTCACCCCTAACTCTATGTCCTCAACATTTTTCCTGAACATGTGGTTGCAGGGTGCAGCAGCAGCTCAGCTGACAGAGAAGTTGTCTACGAACTCCAGGGTCAGTGGTTCGATTCCCTGGTTCCTCCTGGCTACATGCTGAGGTGTCCTTGGACAAGATACTAAAACCCCGTACTAGCACTGACATGTACTGTCTGTCCAACATTTCCCCAAGAGGATCAATAAGAGTATGTTATTATTAAAATATTGTAAACGAATAACTGGGTATATGTCCTATATAATATTCCTAATCATTTCTTGGCAGTAAGTCATACTGATTACAGTGAAAAGGAGAGAAAACTTTGTCATTCATTAGTTTACTTTATTGTTGAGATGTAAAACTGCAGATATCTAATGAACAAAACTGATACTAGTACAAATGAGTGGGACAGGCAAATTAGTTAGTTTCAATTCTTTACAGCATATGTGCCATTTCACACCTAAAGCTATACGAGCCTGAAGCTGTTTTCCAGCTGCTTGGTGCCTAATGCACACAACATCATTGACAATGAGTCTTGTCTGGTGACAAACGTCTTGCTGTGAAGAAATATCGATGACATTTTCTCACACCCACCTGAGATGACTCGCTGTGATACCCGTCTCAGTTCCTGGGGCATAATTCCGCGGATATGCCACCATTTCAAAATCCTCTGCTAATTTGGGCTTCATGTCACAGTTACCTAACTATGTGTGGTGACTGTACGACTCACTTACCAAGAACAAAACTTAAACCAACTTACTGTAAAACTGTAAATTCACTTGTCTACAGCCTCCACCTGATTTTACTCTTGGAAATAACACACCTAGAAAAATTAATTGTGTTTCCAGTGAAGCTGTGAGCTTATGCAATGATACAATTAATAATGTTGTCACACACGGCTGTCTTTACTTGTGTTGTGTGTAAATACACATGAAAACGAACAGGGATAGTTTGAAATTGTGTAAATGTTTGGTTTCTCTGTGGAGTCATGCCATCTTCCTCAGGGTGATTGCTGTCTGGCCACCGCAGTCTTATGTATTTCACTTGAGTGCTGGGCACCTTCCGCCTTTGCATGTGACTTTTATAAGGGGCAATAAAAATCCCTTTGGAGCAGGTTTCCAGCTCTGGCAGCTAAATAATGATTACAACATAAACCCCATTGGTGATAGCAGACAATTAGAGGCTGGAGGAAATTGGATAGTTCAGCTTCATCACGCAGCTGTAAGCCCGTATGTCAAAACAATGTGGCTACTACAACAGATTATCCCGAGAAGTCATACGATAGATGTTATGGGTTCGGCTCAAATGTTAGGAATTACAGTCTGTGTCAGTGTCAAAGGCCTTAAAAAGATAAATATGCTGAATAAGATATTCACCCTGTCCAGGAGGATCTGTGAGCCAGCTTCTTTGCGGATGCTGGGACCAACAAAATAAATCCAAACGCAGTGTACTGCTCTCCTCTGAGTAAACACTGCGGTGCTATGGGTTGTTTATTGAGGTGTTGAAGCCGCAGTTCTCTGCTTCCCTGCGCCAATTCCCAGAGAACAATGTGAGGATGTGATTATTTTTGATAATCTCAAGGTAAGCTGCCAGGCATTGGCAACCCAGGACTGCATTACCGAGAGGAAAACCTCAAACAAGAAACAAAGAGCTCTGTTCAGCAGTACTGTACTGCACTGTATCTATTTCACTGCTGCATGAGTAACCTGAATCTCATCGTGTGCTTTCTAAAAGTATATTTTCCAGTTTGTAGAATTAATCACAAGGAACTGACTTCCCTTCAAGGTCCATTTAGCAGCTGTTGTGAAGCTTTCAGTCGTATTACATGGCCCTCACATAGAGTTTACCAACTAAAAATGTGAGTTTCTATTCCATAAGTCTCTAATTTTTTTAACTTAAGGACTGGCATGTGAGACATGCAATAAGCAATTGCCTCAGCTGCCAACAGGTGACTATAGATGGATCATAATTCTTTTGAATAATGATGTACAAAAGTGAACTGAGTAAGCTTTTGGAAACTCATCATTTTCAGTATATTGATACTTTCATCAGTGATGTTACCAGCTGGAAAAATAAATGGTAACACTGGATTTACCCAAAACTGAAATGAAAAAGTTTCTTCATTGAAATCTCATGTTCACTGCACGTTGAAGACCCTCTGGTGGTCAAAAGGTTTATTACACAATATATAAATGTTCATTTAAAGTTAGTCCTAGAAAGTTGACTCTGTTCATCTGGACAAAGTTTTTCAGTGGGAGATACGTTTCAGGACTCATCCGAGTCAGTCGGATGAGTCTCAGTCTCAGCTGACTGCAGGTTTCCCCTTTAAAGTCAGTGCACTTTAAATACTAAGAGCCATAACAACTAACAATACTTATTGCACCTGTGTTGGCGTTTTCTATATGTAATAAAAGCATTCAGCAAGAATGTCTTGAAGGACAATAACTTTGTCAAATAATAAAACCCAATACCAATAGAATAGAATAGACTTTATTGTCATTGTAGAGAGAGTACAACAGAATTGTGGGTGCTCCACCCAGCAGCTGTGCATTTACAAAAACAGGAAATAAGCAATGTATAAATAATAAATAACAACAACAATAACTAATAAACCCAGCTGGAAATGTAAATCAGTTGTTTTTAAACTGCACTGGCAGAAAGTTGCTGATTTTACAAATCTTTAATATGTCCATTACCTAAACAACGCCTGAATATTTTAGATTTATTTAGAAACATTATTTAGCCTATGAGGCACTTGATCGAATAAAATAGTTTCTTTACTATCAGTAAGTTGGACTGATGCCTAAAAACACTTTCTTATTGGAGACTAAATTTTACATCAAGTCCTTCAACTTTTAGTATGAAGTGGTACTTCTACTTGTACTGGAGTACTTTTTTATACAGGTATTTGCACTTTTACTTGAGTATCGCATCTGTGCACTTCAGCTACCTATGCATGAATGCAGAATAATGATAATTAAAGCTGCAAGCAGCGTTATGAGGGCCCTCGCACACCTGGCGCGTCGCGTCACGCCCAACACCTAA
>JAUBNQ010000025.1:20104449-20117850 GCA_032353495.1 Ctenopoma kingsleyae | reverse complement strand
CAACATCCTCAACTATCATGGACAAACCAAAAGTTTGGCCTCCAAAAGGTTTGGAGACTTTTATGGTCCTGTAAAATTCCTGGGTTAGAGAGAGGAGTGAAATTCATGCTTGTGGGGAAGAAATATTGCACATGGAAAGGAAAAAATGTGTAAGAGCATACATGCATAACATCTTATCAACATCATGCCAGTAACCACAGTTCTGAGTATGTGCGGTACATGACTTATTATATCTATCCCAAACAAGGTTATTCAGTGGCAACTGGACTTGTTGGACTCCAGTTGCCACTGAATAACCTTTTTGGGGATAACCACGAATCTTCGCAGACATACATTTATTTATATACTTTTCTCATTTTACCTTTTGTTTTATGATACAAACTGCACATTTCAGTCAGGGAGTGCAGACATGACCTATTTTGGATCCCAGGAGACAGCGTGACTCCTTCTGTCTGAGTCCTGGGGCATGCTGGGCACTGGGCAGAGCTAGACGACTCTCACTGTGGCATTTTCACCACATGCAGCCTCTCTCTGCTGGTCGAGTTGTCATCGCAGATTTGCCATGTTAATTTGTTTGAGTTCTAGCATCATTATTACAGTATTGACCTGAAAAAAAGGGCTTTGGTTATGATTCAAGCATGTTGAATTTAAAATGATGCAAATATTGTCCAAACTGAGTGGGATGTTTGCATCCACTGCGAAAAGCTGTTAGGACATAGCCGTATGAAGTATAAAGAGGCATTTATCTAAAAAATAAAGGCACTTAGGTGAGACACTCTCAGAACAAGCACATTGTGCTCTTGTGTGGCAAACATATGCAAGACTGGAGCTGAACCTGCAGGAGGCAGCGCCCACTGACACTGGCGCATGTGCCGTACTGGCGAGGGGAGTGATGTGGGGTGCTGGCGGAGTCTCAGGTGGAACGGCTGTCCTAAGTTGGTTTTGGCTGAGCCCAGCTGCCCCTGTGGTTAAAAGGATTACATGCTGATCTGTGCCTGGCGAAGAGCAGAGGGCTGATTAACACTGCCACAAGGTTAAAAAGCTTCAGTTAATCTGTGTGAGCGCTGTGGGATCAGACTGCCTCTCCTCTCACTTCCAGGAGGAGAAAGTGATAAGGTATTTCCTGTCAGTCACAGAGATGACAGAAACAGACACCAGACAGCTTTAGCGCAGAGTGGAAGTCATTATGTGCCTACTTAACGACAGAGATAGAGTTCATTACCATGTGGGAAAAGCACCAAGAAAAACATTAGCACAAGTGTTTAACGGTCTTATGCAGCTTACCAACTGCTGATTGTTTAGCCAATCAGAAGCTGTAAGTGCAGGGATAGTTGGAAATCAATCAGGCCAGTAGCCCTTGAGATTCAGGGTTGGCCACACCTGAATTAGAGATTGGTTCCAAATAATGTTCCAGGAATTCCCTGGGCAAAATCAGCACATATGGAACAATGTGACCCATAAGAGTTGGTTTAAACCCTTTCTTTAATAGAGAAATGACCAGTTAAGACTGTAGCTTCCTTTAGAAAACTATCATGAAAAAGCTGGGATTTTCTAAATAGAGTTTTGTACAAATGAGATGAACAATTTGTTACAGTGTTAGGTGCTTATTAAAAGAAAATACATCTTGGCGTTTGAGGTGAAATGAGCTTATTAGATAAAGAACAACCTTCCTTCACATTTTATATCCTAAAATGTGGTATACGCCACTTATAGTGGGAAAAGTGAGATAAAACGTGACGTGACGTCAAGGTGAGCGAGATAATGTGATCAAACATGGGAAGAGATGAATCCAAGAGGAAGCTGAATGCGTTATTTTAGGCTCTAAAAGAAATGTTGTAAAATCCAGCACAAAACCAAGCAGGAAATGAGATGTTCTCATGCTTTCAAATTGTTGATTGTGTCTGACAAGCAACAAAAGTGCTGTGAAAATGCTAAAGTTAGCTAAAAAAAACAGAACATGGTCGCATTTTGATCTGTAAATTAAAGTGCAGTAGACAGAATGAGGGAAAATCCATCCATGTAAGAAGCTGAATGATGCTGGAGCTAAAATGGAGCCGTAGCTAATTAACTGTCTGGGTTCTGGCTTTATTAGAAAAAAAAACTCTGAAGGAACTGTGGAAAAGCCCTGCTGTTGTTCTGCTGGGCGAAGTCTGCTGATGGCAGCCTGCAGGGATCCATGATGACTTTCCTTACCTTTGATATGGTGATTAACATTTGCCTCTGAGAAACCGAGGCTGCTGCTGCACCAACACCAAGCAGTGGTGCGACACAAAACATATACTGTGAATGCTAGAAAAACATTATGGGTTTTCATAATAGGTCGGTCCAAATTTTTATGCTTTGTGAGGCAACGGCAGCTTTGATCAGTTCCAGGCTTTGGAGCAGAATCACAACATAAGATGCTGAAGAAGAAAATACAGCTGGCTTTCTTAAAAAGAAAAACACATTTCATCTGTGTGGGAAAATATAATCGGAGTCACACAGCAACTGCTAAGACTAAAGAGAAAACGTGCAGGACAGGCTATTGTTTGGATTCATGCCTCAGTGTGAAAACCTGCAGCTCTAAAACAGATATTAAAGTTACAAGTTCAACTTCTGAAAAATAGATTTTAAACACGGTATTATAAAAGTCTCATATACGTAGACACACTGGCCACTTTATCAGGTACACTTTGATCGAATACAATTCAATACAGTTCTATTATATGTTTAATACTCAGGTCATGTGGGTGGTGGTCTTGCTCCCCTCATTTACTAAATAGGGTGGCCAAAACAATAGAAACACTTCTTGATATGATCCACTCCAGTACAACTCCACCACCCACTATTGGTATCTGCTACTTTGTGCAAGGAGAAACAGGAGGAGCATTGACAGAGCTCTGGGAAATGACCTCCAGCAAGACACTAGTGTGTGTGTTTCTGACCAAACTGTCAGAAACAGACTTCATGAGAGTGGCATGAGGGCCTGATGTCTTCTAGTACAGTCAGTGAGGGTCAGGGGAGGCATATCCTTGGAGGACTGCACAGATCTCCAGTGGCGTGATGAAATCTTCAGAGTGACTCAGACCTTGAGCTGGTGCAGTGGGCCCAGGGTTGCTGCTGGCCTCAGTACCCTTGAGGCTCAATACCCAACATCACGTATTCCAAGTGTGTAGGCAGTTCCTGCCCATGCCACTGACAGGCCGTCATGTTCTCCTAACCTAAATCCAACAGAGCACCTGTGGCACATTTTATATTGATGCATCCAACACCACCACGTACCACCACAGACTGTCCAGGAGCTCACAGTTGCCCTGATCCAGGTCTGGGAGGAGACTCATCCAACTTGGGTGAGCCTGTGATTTGGTTTGCACTTTGATTTTCAGTGTGATTTTGAACACAACCCTTTATGGGTTGACGATTTTGGTTTCCATTTCCATCCACTGTTGTCATGTTTTTTTGTTCTTAATAAATTATACAGTGAACATTAGTAAAGATTTTCAAGTGACCCTAAGCTGACCAAAGTGATAAATCCTATGCGTTAGCCCAAATTAGCGCCACAGGGTCACCCGGGCCCTGATCTTTTTATGAATTTGTATCTCTCTCTGGCAATTTGAGTCAGCTACTTAAGGAGAAATTACTCTTGAAGTCAGAGTCTGACTAATCCTTTTGAAATATCATTGAAATGAATTAGCAGATGGAAACTGTAAGTGCTAAGAGGATTTTATTTTTTTTCTCAGGCTAAAGACAGCCCACTGATTTATAATATCATATTGCTCTAGTTATTGAAGTTTGGCCAAGCTGTTAATGTGAAAGTGACAGAACAATTCATAAAATATGTGGATATTTATGGTTGTTGTTGCTGTTGATCTGTGGAATACTGTGAAAACTTATGACGGGGCTGTGTGGTGCACAACATCCATGCACGTGCATACACCTCTGCACACACATTATTAATCTACACACACTCACATGCACTGACGTATTCACTTATACTTAATCACAAAACAGACTCCACTCACACAGCAACACAAAACATCAGTTATAGGTCAGTCTAACCACTGTTTGATTGTCCTGTCTGGGAGATAAAGGTCTTAAATGACCCTTTAATCATCTGTCTTGACAGTGGCTTTTACCATCACTCACGGCAACATACTGATCCTCCTATATGTTACTGTCCCTCTCCCTGCAGAGCCTCGCCACCTGGGAGTCAGAGAACAAGATCCACTGTCAGCAGACTCTGGTGGGCGGTGATGGTCCCAAAACCTACTGGACCCGAGAGCTGAATGGCGATGAGCTCATACTGGTGAGCACACGGCAATGACTCATCGTCTTATTGAAAGCCTCCTAATAGATTACTGCTTAGAAAGGCAACAGGACTCTTTAGAAAGACATAAAACTAAAATAAGATTAATGTTCATTTCAAGCACACAGAGAATATGAGCTAATTTTATGGTTTATCTGTTACATGGCTGCTACATGAAGCCTCAGAAGACATCAGGTGCATTAAGATGAATTTCAAGTAGCTAGTGTACTCTGTTTGAGAAACGGTTAATAAAACAAGGCAGGGAGTGTATGAAGTCACCCTGGAGATTCATCCATAAAGGAAATGAGAGAGGCCGTTTCCCAAGGAGCCAAGCTTTCATCCACCCCGCGGAGAGATGTGAAAAGAGAACAAGAGGAGCTGCTACACAGCTGCTTACATCGCAGTAATACCCCCTGTATTTACCCAGATTAATATGTGCAGGAGTCAATGGGTTTAAAGCCCCTTGAGCAATGTGCAGGAGAGCGGTTCAAGACAAACGGACCGGATGAACAGTTCTCAGGGACCCAACAGCTTTCCTCTCTCAACATTCAACACTCCCACGCTCGGCTTTGTTGTTCCGCGAGAACTTGTAAGATGAATGTCCAAGAAGCAAAAGCTTGAAACAACAATGGAGCAGGTTGAGATGCAGAAAAAAAAAAATCATCACAGGATGTTTGCACAGCTTTATATTACAAGCCACAAGCAAGCAGAGGGAAGAAGTGCTGAAACAGCTTTAATGGTATCTTCAATGCTTAATTAGTATCTCAATATTCCAACCGGAGCTCCTCACTGTTTGGGCCGGAAGGCAGGACGTTTAAAATCTTTCCCAGTGTTTTGGTGATAAAAGCAGAGCGTATTACATCGCCTGACCTTCTGGTGACGCTTTGGCCCAATCGCCCCGGAGGATTAGAAGCATACATGCACTAATGGAGATTGATCTGGCCGAGCTGTGACAGCAGCCGAGTTTCTGCGTGGTTCTCTTCACGCCTCTTCTCACCTCAGTCCTTCCTGCTCTCACACTATCATCCAACAATGTTTGCAATGCAGCTCTCAGAGAACTAAACAGAGAGCTAAAACTTGCATGGAGCCACATTCATCCATTCTGTATTACACACAATGAAGATATGTAGTGTGAAATTAGTGCATACAACTTGTGTTTGCTGCCATGACAGCGCTAACAAGTAAGTCATCATTCAACTGAGACAGATGACCTAGTTTTGGTGAAGCAGCAGCTCTGACGGTGAAACACGGGTAGAAAGAAAGTGAAATGATGAGTTTTATTGGTCAACTTGACTCAATTAAACTCCCAGGCACCACTTAAAAACGTATATTAAGACCAAGTGGAATGAAGCCATGGACGTCTTCGATCTTGTGTCTTCAACTGTTAAGGTATCGGTTCACACCGAGGAGCAAAGCCCTGCCTTAAGGAGCTCCAAACTAAAATCCACTGTTGCACTGTTGCATCAGTTTCTCCCTGACTTGTACAAACTGTACATGTTTAATAAAATGAAGCCATGAAATTCTTAATTCAGCTGTCTTTGGGTCATTCTGTCCTGCAAAAACTAATTGGACAGGAGCAGTGGTATTTATCTAATTATGATAGAAATGACCTAAATAGTCTGAACCTTACTGTGAATTATCATAATCTCACAATGTTTAGAGGCTCCTTTTTCCACAGCAGTGGAGTTGTCCTGTAAAATGCAACACAACCTAATTTATCAACATATATAGATATGATGTCCCATCACAGTGTAGCAGACACCTGCTCATAAACTGAACTGACCACTGAAGTTCAAGTTCACTAAATACCGTATCATTAAACTGGATGTTCAATAAGAAAAAAAGACGAGTCATCTTTGCACCCAGTCAACCTCTTTCTTTATAGCAACTGGAAAAGCCAAAACAAACACTGTCTGAATCTGAATCACACCCGTCTGCTTCCAAAAAAAAAAAAAAAAATCCCCCAGACACAGAGACGACCCAAGAATTTTAAAGCACCAGCTCAAGACTCAAAGGAGGACTAGAGATCATAAAGGGTCTAATTGTCTGTGGCAGTTCATGCTCGAAGTGGGACACATTTCCATACCATTTGCATGATCCATTTCTTTGGTCTAATCTGAAAACACTTTAAGGGCGAAATTTTCTGCAGCTACATCGGCCTGGAACTAAATCAGAAAATGATGGCATCAGAAGACTGGACTGGATTCAGCAGTTTCTTTTGGTTTCATCATCAACAGTTTACAGTGTGACCTAGATTGTTGACCATAAATTTTTTTTGTCTGTCACATACACCCTTTCTTAACTGGATCTACTTGGCTTTTTGAGACGTAGTTGGACAGTTGGATCATCATTATCAGGTATTTAAAATTCAAAAATGTCTTCTTGTTTCCTCCAGATTTTCGGTGCAGATGACGTAGTGTGCACACGGATTTACGTTCGAGAATGAAGCTCTGCAGCCCTCGCCAGGACAAAGCAGAAACCCAGTAGGACCACAGCTCATTTAAACCCAACAACACACTGTCATGCTAACGTGTTAACACATTGGTAAAGTTCCCTGTATAATCGCTCAGCATCAGTCTGCGTAGTTTCCACATACAATAGCAATGTCTCTGGTGTAATCTGGTTATTTGTAGTGAATATTGTGTCTGCGGTACAGTAGTTGGATATCTCAGTGTCCATATCTCCAATTCCAGTGTTTACGTAGGTTTTAGTCACTGTTTGCATTGAATAAGTATTGATTAAATGTGTTCAATGACAGCAAACAATAAAAAAAAGAACAAACAGTATCAAAGCCTCTTTCCTAATAAAATGCATTTCTTCTAATATTACACTATGGAATTTGGTTGTAAACAAACATGTCTATATGATTTTCTAATCGCATTATTACCACCAACTGTCAGTGGAAAAACATGGCGCAACACATTTGCCATACCACCATCTGCAGACTGAATGTGCATCACACACATGCTAATGTACATGTACGTGTATGAGCAGGAGGAGTCTCTCATCAAAACCAGATCCAAATCCAAGCAGCATGTTTAAAAATTCATATGAAATTTATTTTTTATGTACTTGTACGGATTGGAGGTCAAATGCATATAGACACTGTACAGGAAATCTGGAAACACAAATCAACGCCTCGTGTAAACATATCAATACAATCACTCACTGGTGAAAAAAAACCTGGATTGACAAACCAACATGGAGAGGAAGAGAAGACAGGTTATAATAGTAAATACAACATGTTCATTTTTTTTAATATTACCTGTTTTTTAAGTGGGTGTAGGGACATACATAACTTTTAGCCATTCTGACTCCTGCCAGCTTTGCTGTCTTTTATTACATGCCATGAACCCTATAAACAACGTGTGCAGTCATGTTTTGGAGTCAGTTGAACACCTGAACATGTGATGAACTTAGACAAATAAAAAAAACACCAAACTGCCCCTTTAAAAGCATCTTAGATTGAAAACTGCACATCCAGCATCATGCTGCAGCCGCTTCACTGGTTCTGCTTGATGTCAGACACTCCCAAGAGAACTGTCATTGTGTCTGACAGACTGAGGCAACGAAATAAGACCAGACAGACGGGAGAAGATACATTCAAAATCTTCCAAGCAGGGCCATAAAGATCCTGTGTTGTAGTTGCAAATTTACATGAATCAGTTTTTCACTGGTGTCTGATGTCAGACAGTGAATAGAAATACAGACATTATTTCTCCAATAAACAACTGAAAGTAATAATCACTGAGACACATGACACGTCTGGAATTTGTGATATTATACCTGGATCATTATTAGGAATGTGTGATGATATACTGTCTGCGTTGTAGGTTTGATGATTAGGATGAAAACCATATGTGAAAATATGTGAAATCAGTCTCTCTTGATGTGTTTTGCTGGTCCAGCTTGGTCTGATTAGATTAAAACCAAAGCCATTTTCATAATCAGGTCAACAGTCGTAATGTGTGTTCCTGCCTTAAAGCTACAATATTTAACGTTTTGACTTTTTTTTTTCCACTTTTTAGAAATATGCTCCAAACTTTTTTTGTGGAGAGGTGGTAAACATGCAACATGACTCCCACCTGAAGGTGGTCGACCCCCTGGCTCTACTGGCCTTAGATTGTGAGGGAATCACGAGGAAGCGCTGGATGAATTTGTTGCGGGGCAGTTTTCTGTTTAATTCTATGTATAGTTATATTCCGTGAGGTCTTAAACCTTACACTGTGAAGTGGCTTGAGATGACAGTATATGAATTCATTGAATTTAATTGGCGTCTGTGGCGCCACAGTGTTTGGATCCTAATGGAAAAAGGATGGATAGATGGGAAAACTTAGACTCTAGGCATTTCTGTGATTGACTTAATTGACCAAGGATCAGTTTAATTTACATTTTGGAAAGTTAATATGATCCAGACCTGCTCATTTAATAATGGAGATGTGTCAGTGGAGATTCTCGGTCATCCAGGTGAAGTTATCTGGAAGTTAAGTCATAACAACTGGACTTCCAGCTGACTGCCTAAAAACAATGAACTGTTTTCACTGGATAATTGAAATTCAGTGTGACTCTATTCAGTTTTCAAATCTTGGTTTTAAACTGTTCTGTCTTGACAAATCGTTTAGTCTTTGGTTTATTTAAAGAGGCGGTGCACTCTTTCTAACTTATTCAAGGCACTTCCCCGAAGCAGGTGCACAGCACATAAGCCTGTGGTCCGAGCCAACAGACCCTCAGCCTGGTTTCAGTGAAATGTACTGCAGCCTCAGCGGTTGGAGGCCTTGGCTTGGACTTGAGTCCTGTCCTTGGTGTGGATATGGCAAGAAAGTGGCACAACATCAAAAACAAAAAGCAAATCTGTCTCTGTCCTTCACGGCTGCCTGAGATTAAAAGGCTGTCCTTTCAACACTCGGCCTCATGAGGACTAACACAGTGGCCCAGCGACTGTTCCCATTTCTCAATGCCAAGGCTGCTGGGACGAGTCTACACCACCCCTGCTTTTTGACCTGGTATCCCCTGAAAAAATGAGTTTCCTCCTGAGTGCACCACAATGGTCCAAGAAGCAAGGGCCAGGGCGTGCGCCTGCTGTGATGTTAATTTAATGACGAGCTGCTGTTCAGATGGCAGATTCAAACAACTGAATGAAGGGATTGTTGTGTTTTTGCTCCATTTCGCGGAAGGGGCCCCTGCGCCTGTCTTAGTGCTCTCTTCTGGGCACCAAACAGTGGAGCCTCTGTGAGTACACTAGAGTTCACGTCTTAGTTTAACTCCTTGCAGGCTCTGAAAAAGGCTCAATGGGTGTTCTGCACAATTAGAATGAGACTAATTAGGGCATACTTAATGGGAAATTCCAGTTTTAAGCAACCAAAGTCTTACTGCTCTAGGTTTGGCTCAGTCTGTGCAAGAAGTGACTACGAGCAACATTACTGCTGTGCTTACTTTGAGTTTTACTTCCACATCAAGCAGGTGCTGACCTCAGCAATCAACTGACAAAGATTAGAAACAGAATAAATTATGCTTTACCCGTAAATTTAATTAAGCATTTGAAAAAAGGGAACATTTTCTTCATAATGAGTCTGCATTTGACACTCAACATTACATACATTTTGGCATCGCTTTCAAATAAGGTGAAATAATAAGGTATTCAATGGCTTTGTTTAGTGTGTTGGCATGGTCACACACACACACACACACACACACACACACACACACACACACACTCCACCACAGACTCACACCAGTAGAACTGAGGCTGATATCATTAGTACAAATACATACAAATTTGAGCACCAAATTTCATGGGTATCCATCCAAAAGATGTGAAGACACTTCACTAAAAGGGAATAATGGTGGTGGTGGTGGGGGGGTTGTCACATTAAATTACCCAGCATGCTTAGTGTCTGACATGCCTCTGATATATTTAGTCACGCTTAAGTCTGAATGAATGGCTTTCCCATATTCAAGGCTTTCTGGTTGAATGTCTGCTCAGAGAAGAAGAGAAAGAGGAAGAGGCACAGAAGAAATATGTGACGATAGATAGCTAGATAATGATAAAAAAACATTTCAGTATCAACATTTCATCAAAAGTTTTTACTCCTATCAAAGTTGGGATTGGGATGCATTCAATGACACATTCTATATACTGTGTACTGCATCAGAGTTTATATGTCTTTAGCCACATAAACAACACTGTTTACTTGCATATAAAATATAAAATTCAATTTCCATTGAATGTGATGTATAGCCAAAAAGATATGTGAACTCTTTTTATTTGTTAAAATGTTGTTGCCAGCCTTATTGGGCAGAGCCTCGATAAACCGGTTCTGCCAAAAAAAATCCCCAAAATGAGTCACTAGTTTTAATGATTTACTGTGATTCAAAACACATTTCCCATTTGCAATGTTTATGACATAATAATTTCATCATGTGAGAAGAAAACAACACTGACAGCAAGTTTAAAATACTAACATCGTGTTTGAGTCACACATGATCAACAATAAAGTTGACAAACTCAAAATGTACGTCTAGATGTCCAGATGGCTGCTAGTGTCCATGAGTTCACTGCTGTGGCACATAATAATGCCAGTAGATAGTGAACTTAATGAAGCATTTCTAATACACTCGAATGACATGCAAATGAAGATCCCACTCAGTGAAAAGAAATCACTTAACTTACAAGATGTTGTTGTCAGATGTTCGGTCTTCATCACTGTCACATGAGCAGGACAGACGCTTTCCAATAACAAACACACAGGTGATAATCTCTAAGGCAATTAGCATTCAGATACGCGACAGCCAATAAGCATCCAGCGTTGGGAATTAGAAACTAGTTTACCACAGAAAAACATAGTTTATCATTGGAGTTTTTTTTACACATCATTTCTCTGACAATTACAGAACGCCACAATTAGAATTTAAGGCAGGAAAGGATCCAATAGAAGACACTTTGTTTTTACATCAGGCATGTGACCACCCATGCCAGCAGCTCTGTGAGACTATTTAGGTACCCTTTGCTAAAAGTTTGGGTTTAATAGTTCATAAAGCTAATAAAGCATTTACTAATGCTTATAAAGCATTTACTAATGCTTTATAGATCAGTAATAACGCATTAATAGACCTGAATTTTCACATATACGAATACAAAGTAGTTGGCCAAATCATTGAACGTGTTATCTAAGTACTTAGCAGGACTCATCATCATTCTTCTCCTTTAACTTCACAAACATGAACACGCTAAATCTGTTAGCATAACATCACATTGCTAACTGATGATTCGCAGACGACGTGTTTACCACGCGGACTGTCTGAGTTTAGTGTTTGAGCATGTTAAAGTAGGCTAAGGTCAATGGGAATCTTATTAGTTTTGCAGATATTCTGTCTTAAACCAAAGTCCTGAACGAAGTCTGATTTAGATTTATGGTGATCACAGAAGTCAGTAGGAATCTTATAAAAACCTGTACCTAAGTTCATGGCAATCTAATAGTTGTTGAGATGCTTCAGTCTGGACCAACACAGCTAGCATCATAAAATATCAGTGTGTGACTTGACCTATAGTATTTTGTATTTTCCCCATATTGCAGCATGTGGTCTGTATTTTAACAAAAATACATGAACACAAGGTTAAGATTGGACACATCAGTCCAGATCATGATGGGTGAAGCTGAGTGAGCTTGTTCTATGCAACATCTTTGCTATAAATTAGCTGCTAAAAGGTTAAAACAGTTGGTGAATGGTGAGTTTTTTTTCCTTGCCTGTTGAAGTAAAATCGACTGCTCAGCCCAGGAGCTTGCAGCGCTTATGTAAGAACGCCAGACTTCACTAATCCTTTTATAAAGGAGAGAGGAGCCTGCAGGGTGGCATTTTCTCATCATCAAGACAAATCAGCCCATAAAGCAGACATCTCCACTGGGCTGTACATCCGCCACCACACGTACAAAACATCCTCTCTTACAGGCGAAAACAGCCTCAAGATCAGGTATCAGGTAAAAATCAAGTTATTCATAGCTGCTATGATTCATACTTCTCAATCTCATTCCAAAAATACTATACAAATCACAAAACATTTGGATAATCTTCCTTTATTTAGCATTGCTACGGACATCTTCTGCGCAACTGTGCCATTATTCAAATGTTGGAAATGTCTTATAAGGTTGGCCAAGATTTTCTACTTCACCAAGAAGTACAGGACAAGTGTTTAGACGCTCTTAAAAGCACTGTATTCTGGTTAATTATGAACTACAACAAGTGTAAAAAGCCCCACATCTTGGCATGCACGAATAAAGAATAGAAATCTATGTGGTCACTCTCAGTGATTTAATTGCTGTGCACTGAGTGCCAAGGCCTCCATGCTTGCAGGACAATACCAGCTCTGTAGTTGTGACAATAGCGCTGCTCTCTGAGTCAGAAGTTGCGGAAGCGTCGACATAAGGGAGCTGAAAGCTGTTGAAAGTTCAGGAGTGTGCACTCCAAGGAAGTAATCACGCAGAAGAGCTTTGGGGGAAAAAAAACAAAAGCCTTTCACTCCCCCTCAGCCGGTGCTGCCTTTGATGAACTAAGTTAGTGCTGCCAGCGGGAGGCATGGAGGGCTCTGCTGGCATGTGTCGCTCTCACTACTCGTCAGGGCCTCAGCGCTGTGATGGCCGAGTCGGTAAATGATGTGTGTGGATGTGTTTTGTTGAGTGTCTGAAAGCTGCAGGTAAATGGAGTGAAGCCTCAGGTCTGAATTTGAATTTCAATTGACTTCTCCTAATGTCTTATAATCATCAAAAGGTAATAAGTATGGTGGGTTAAGAAAATAATCACATTAATTCACAACAAATTTGGCATATAATCCTATTAATCAAAAATTAAGTTGGCAAATGTGATGAAACTAAATGATCTTTGATCGATGAGGTTGGAAAGATTTCCCATATTCTAATAAGTAATACCTGTAACTTAAAATCATAAAGCTGTGACAAACCCAAGCTCTTTGTCTCAGTTAATCTACAAGTGAATATATTAAGACAACACGTGCATGATACAGTGAGTTCTTTATGATGGTGGACGGTGTGAGAGCTCCCTCTGCAGGACTTTGTGAAAGTGACTGACGACATTCAACAATCCTTAATTTTTTTTTCCTCTCG
>JAUBNQ010000025.1:20089730-20104349 GCA_032353495.1 Ctenopoma kingsleyae | reverse complement strand
ATAGATACTGAAGCTGCAGTTGTGACAGTGTTTGCAACAGGTTTGATGGTGCTCACTGAACATCCTCATGAGCACAAAACCCTACTTGTAGTGTGTGTGTTAATATGCAAATATTCATTTGCACAACATACATTCTAAACTTTAACACCTTTTCTTAAAGAAACTGACTTTAATGTGCAAACTGTATTTACAGAACGGACTTTAGAGCTGTTCGTATATCTTTATCTTTAAATTAAACATTAACAATTGTTGGTTATAAACTTAATGTACGAGTCATTCTGTGTGCTGCATTGATGTAGTTGGCTTGTTTGGAAGTGAACGAGGTCTGTTTGCCTCTTGAAGAAGTAAGGAAGCAGTGTCACAAGCATATTCTGTGGGAGTTTATAGTAATGATTAATAAAAGGAGCATTTGACATGTAAACAAAAAAAAAACTCTCCTTAGGTCTTTCTGCTAGTATAACATAACATAACACAGATAATGGAGGTTAAGAGATGAAAATGTGAAAACACTCAACAACTCCACAAAGGCTCAGTAGGCTACAAATGTTGTTTTTATTATTACTTTAAATAATATCTAAATAAAGAGACTAAAGACATGCGTGTGTGACTTCCATTATCAAAAATACGGTGTGGTGTGATGTTTGCAGCAGAAATCTATCCAGAGAGGGAAGCGTGCATTCCAAAGTGAGACAGTCATGGAGTCCATTCATCTGATGACTGAACTTTGAAACGAGTCCCACCATCACCACGGACGGTGTCAGTTGTCTATAGTGGGCAGTGATTTTTACCAACCAAATGTCACATTCAGAACAAAAAAAAAAAAAGTTATTTTTCATATATAAAAACTTAAAGACCTGGATACATTCCTACTTTGCTTATTTCATGTTTTTACTACAGAAATTAAAAAGAAAAGACATAAAGGGACACACAAAGGGGGGAAAACAGCTATTTTTATAATCAACTCCCTTTGGTAAAAACCGTAATAAATGGTCTTGCATTTGTCTTTTTCATATACATACTAACTTTAGCCATTTATCACTAAAGTCCACAGTAAGCTTGGAAAGTATAACTAGCACAACAACACAGATCTGTCATAAAAAGTCTGGGACTATATACAACGTATTTACAACATGAGCGGCATAAGGACAGGCCTCCCAGAACGAGACAAGTGTGTAAGAGTGTGTGTGTGTGTGTGTGTGTGTGTGTGTGTGTGTATACACAAGCTGGTGTATTGGCGGAGGGCATTTTAAAAAGGTTGACTTCCAGGGCGGCGAGGATCATTTGTGTTAATAGAACTATATATAATATATATACACAACACATACACCGGAATACATGTCAGTATCTGACATTCACAAGCTATACAGTTTTACAGTCTGAGACCAAACAGTGTTGTGAGGCTCTCTTTTACATTTGTTGCAACAGTGCTTTTTAATATTAACCCGACAATACTGTTTGGGGCTCAGGCACAGTTTCTAATAATGCTGCCATGTGTTTTGGAAATGTAATCCTATTTCTGTCTAGTGATAGGTTCATAATTGTGATTTGGAAAAGGAAATGTAACCCTCTTTCCGTCTAGTGATGGGTACATAATTGTGATTTGGCCTTAACGCAGGAATGTCTGGACCAGATCTCTCAGACTTTACTGAGCTCCTGAACCTTCAATCCAGGAAACAAAACTACTTGAAATGACATTTTCCTCTAAATAAGTGCACTTGTCCCCCATATTGTTTTCCATGGATACTGTAATATAACACTATCATAAATAAATCCCTGTATGATTGACTTCAGTGGAGCTCTTACTCTGATGGCTTCAGACAAAATGATCAGTCAAAAGTCAAACTGAAGCTCAGTTGTGATAAAGTACAAAAAGCACCACTCTGTCCCTCACAGTCTCAACGTTCATGTTGCTAAGCCCTGTCGAGAAAGCTCAGAAAGGTTTGCTTGAGACGTGGCTCCAAGTGCTGGTAAGAACTCAGGTCTGCGACTGGAACATGACCATTCCTAAGTTTTGGCACCAAAGGCCCTGCGAAAAAATGGGCCCAGCTAAAAACGCTGGTAAAATCAGTAATCCTGCCACCCTGTGTGCAACATACACGGTAGCTAGCTTAATTGTGCTCCCATGTCAGCCTTAAAAACATGTTAATAAGCCCTCGTTCCTGCCTCTACTCCTGACTTGTCTTACTTCAAACTAAACATCCACCAGAAATCAGTCTCTCTCCCGTTTCTCCTCAGCTACGGCGCCTTGGTGGGTGTGCCATACTTGACACGGTACTTGTTGATGTTCATGAAGTGAAGGACTTCTGGATGGCGGGTGGTAGTGCAGGGTAATAAGCCGTCACGCCCTTCGCCCATCAGCCACTTGCTGGTTTCGGCACTCATTTCACGCGTGACGTGCTCCTTCACCCACGCCTCCACCCAAGCCTGGAAGCGCTTGTGCAGCCGTGTGCTCACTCGCTCATGTGACTGAGGAAAAGAAGATTGAAGTTACTGTCAGTGACTGTGTTTAAATGCACCTAAGTAACCAGATTACTCAGAGAAATCACAGACGCTATCGTAAAACTCGATAGAGCTCTTTTGCCTCTTTCTTGTTTTGTTGTCCGACAACTCACAGACAGCCCCCGCCCGCCCCGCCGCGCTCCCCCTCTGAACACAGCTCACAGTCCACCCCCTGATTAATCAGCAATGCAGCCTTTTTTTTCCAAAACCTATTTCACATGCGCCAAATTTGTCTAAACTGCCAATAGTTTGTCATACATTAATAAAATAACTCTAAAAATAAATATAAAAAATAAAAAATAACTAACTACATTTGGAACATGAAAATTTGTCCCATAGTTGTCTTTTTGTAATTACTTTATGGGATCAAAAAATATCGAGATATATATATATATATATATATATATCGTATATCGCCATTCAGCTTAAAAATATCGAGATATGAGTTTTGGTCCATATCGCCCAGCCCTAATAGTGACAGAAGACACTTTTTTTTGGTTGACTGACAACACAGTAAGGAAAAACAGGTACATGACAAAGCTCCTTTTCACAGCACAAGCTGTCATAACTGACTAACTAACCGAATATCCTGGATATCCAGGCTTTACACTAAAAGCATGACATCATGTATGGTAAAGGATGTACAGTATCTGGAAAGGGCCTAATGTGCCCTAAAAATGAAAAACAAAACAAACAAAAGCAAGGTATCTCAGTGAACAAAGAGACGTAGCAGCAACAGTCTCTCATGTTTAAAACAAAAAGTATGAGAGAAACACATTACAGTACCTGATATGAAGGTACAGGTGAAAAAGCAGTGGATACCTGATGAGCTCGCAGCAGAGCAGTGCGCCGGTACATGTAGTCCTCAGACTTGAAGACGTAGACCATCTTGTAAGAGTTAAGCTTGAACATGCACTCCATTTTCTCTTTTTCCAGGGATTTCTTGCCGCCCTCATAGGCCTCCTTGTCCAGCTGCTCTCTGCCCTTCTGGTACTTTCTGATCCGTCTCAGATTCCTGTTTACAAGCACAGAGACAAACATGATGAGAGTGACTAATGAGGATTCAGCAGGAATGTCAGAACAAATTGATTACTAAATCAAAGGATTCATGCTCAACTTCTGAATTTGACTTTCATGGGAAGACATGTCAAAAGCTTATGCAACAAAGCATTTCAGTGAAATGCATTAAAAAAGCATGAGCAGCAAATACAATTTCAAATGACCAGACGCGATCACCGACCTGGGAAGGAAAACTGGCTTCTGAGCGAGGTGCTCCCTCAGTTCAGGTGTGGTGGAATCTGGGTTCAAGTAGCGTCCAACATAATCCGACCAACGCTGTACATACAAAACAAAAAGATAAACGGTTTAAGGCATTAATTAGGCCTATGAACACTATTACTGACACCAGTATTACCAAAAGGTTGGTAACAGATCCTTACTAGTATTTCCACTCCAGCTGGAAAAGTGGACCTTCTTACTAGACAAAATGTAAAAACAACGACAACTTTTATTTGCATTTATTTGCTGTATATTAAATATAAAGATGATACTCAAAAATATTACTGATAATACAAGCAGCCAAATTAGATGCTTAACCTGCTTCTGAACTGAACATAAACAATGAGGCCGCTTATCAAGAGCCAAAAGCGAAACACCATGGTTGGGAATTTGCATAACTTCTCACCATTTTGGCAGCTTCCTGGCCATCAGAGGACTTGTTTTGTTAAATAAAAAAAGTTAACTGGCTTGTGAAAGAGCAGAAATGGGGTTTCCTGTGTTTATCTTTAACTGTTTACTCATAGGCCAAATCTACAAACCTAGAAACAGACTTTATGTGTGTGTGTGTGTGAGAGAGAGGGGGGGGATTAATGGTTTCTTACCTCAGCCTCCATGGGCTCGTCTGAGTTCTCCTCCTCTGTGTCGAGCAGCTCCACTGTGAGCTGCACTTGCCCTCTGTTTCTCAAAAACATCACCTGCAAAAGTGACAGAGGCAAGTGTGACGAGTGTGAAATGAATTCAGTGTGTGAGGGATAAAGCAGCCTGGATGTCCCGAGGACTCAGGGAGCTGATGCAAACCAGGTAGCTGCAGCATCACAGAGCAGGAACCCAGTACTGCTTGTTGTAAATCCTGCTGTGTACTTTTTCTTCATAATTATAATTCTTCTACAAATGCTACTTTATTTGCAATTTTACAATAGTAAAATAAAACAACAAAAATACAAATTAAATAAAAATATGAAATAACTTGGAGGATATAATAATAAAGAGCTTAATTTAAAAGCCGTGAGCTGCATTTTCTTTCCCTGTTATTTTTCTAGTAGTAGAAGTTGAGGGAACAAACAAGCTGTCACTGCAGGGTGCTCTACTTTTGGAAAAAAGAATGTCATTTCCTTTTCTGACAATACTGAATAAACTAAATAAAGCTTAAAACTGAGTTTTCAAAAGAGGTTAGAAGGGAAATTTGCTTGCTGGCTGCAGGTTTACACATTTCAGTTTGTTTTTTTTTTATTATTTCAAATGGGAACATTTTTGGCAAAATAAACTGGAGCCACAATGAGTTTTAACAAAACGAAACAGAAAAAAAACACACACACAAATGAGAGATCATGTTCTGATCATTACTAAAATGGCAAACAGCGCATTCATTTGAACTCCTCAGACTATTTAGATGCCAAAGGATCAAAAGACACTGCTGATAAAGCTTTCGTTTAAAGGTGCAGTGTGTAACATTTACAGGGATCTAATAAAAGAAAGAAAAGAAAAGTCCTCTTCTTCTCCCTCTAAACTCTGTAAGGTTACAGGGTGGACTGTCTGCCGTCAGTGGATTACAAAAGTGTGTATCCTGCTAATGCAGATATCAGACTAAAGTCATAGAACAGAATATATTATCTGGTGGTGAGCACAGCAGAAAAGGCAGAAAAATATAAAGCAATATGAGAAATCAATATCAGCAGTGTGTCTCAGTGAGGGTGGAATGATCATCTCTGCATAGACCATCAAACAACTTTTCTTTTGATTAATTGTACAATCTAGCAGGAGTCGTGCATATTTACCTTGAAGCAGTTCTCATCAGACATTAGCTGCTCGGCTTTTCGCTGGTAGATGGCCTCTGCAGAGCTCCTTGAGGACTGTGTGGACATGGTTCCGCCACTGGCGCCGTTGAAGCTCTCTGCCAGGTAGAGGTCTGTTACTTGGACGCAGATCTCATCACTCACAATGTGCTGGAGCTGCAGGGAGAGAAAACTTTGTTTTATATATGTTTTAAATACTTTTACAGTTATCTGGAACGTGTAGTAAAGAGAACAAACAAAATCTCACCTGCCGAACAATGCTTTGGATGAGCTTGTCCATTGTGAAGGCAATATAAGCATGGATGGTGAACATTTCCCTCAGTGAGTCCTCGTACTGAGAGGCCTCCATATTTCCATCCAGCAAATTCCTAACCATTTCCAAGAAGGCAGAGTAGTAATCTTCCACTTCAATGTCCACTGTAGGGAAGAAATATGAAGAATCAGATGGGGAAGTAGATCAACATATGTCAGACAGATGCTTTGGCAGAAATTAAATGAAATGTGCTGCATTATTCCTTCCAAAAGAATGCATGGTCATTCCCTGACAAGAAATGCTAATTTGCACAATGTAGAACATTATCAAATTGAATTAGCATTAGCATGCTGTAATTAAGAGTGTCGAAAATTAACAAAAATGCACTGAGATGTGTTTGTTGTTACTCACTGGGCTCCTTCAGCCTGAGCTGAATTGCTGGATTGTCGTTCTTCTCCTTCTTGAGTCCCAGGACTTCCCTCTCCCAGTCTCGTTCCCTCACCTCCTCTTCGATCTGTCGCTCTGCCTGTCCGTACAGCCGAAGCAGACGCGAGCACAACGTCTGATGCAGCCGCAGGAAGATGTACCAGTTGTTGTTGACGTAGAAGAGGTTATAGGCATCGTCACATCCACGCAGTTTCTGCGCCACCGTGTTGCTGAACAACAGCTTGGACTTGGAAGGGCTCCTGCTGCCGGGGACCCCATTGTGCTTTTTGGAAGCGCCTTCCTCCAGATCCATCTCCTCCTCTTCCTCCTCCTCCTCTACATCTGAGAGCTCACCCCGCTGTGAAAAAAGCATGTCGGGGATGAAGTGGTAGATGATCTGCTTGATCTTGTATTTATCCTCCTTCTGAATACTGGTCTGCCTCTTGACATGGTGGATGATGAGCGCTGCTGCGTCCTCCAGTATCTGACTGTCCTCGTATGTCAATGTCAGGTGGGGGCCTGTGGGTGAAGTGGCGCCCTCCTCAGATGCCTGCTCCTGGCGCTGCAGTGCAAAAACAATTAAAGTTTAGTGTTTTGGAAGCAGAGAATATATTATTTAGAACAATGGTGACCTTAAAGGGAAGGTCCAGTCTGACTACTGTTTATTCCAGTTTGATTAAGCTTCATAAAATTGTTTTTGTCGCATTATAACACTGACAAAATACTAATCATACAGTTCTTGGTAGGTATATTAAGTTTTTATTCCATATTTAGTTTTAATACTTTCTAAGAGGTGCAGCAGAAGGAAGTATACCTCATCATAGATGCTTTCGATTTCATTCAGCAAGGACTTGGATCGAAGCACTTTGGTATCATTCTGTTTGAAGTTGATGCCTTGATGGTCGAGAGACTTGAGGTAATACTTCTCGTTCTGCTCCCTCCAGATCTTGTTAAAGCCTCGCTGGGCTTCCCGCCACTCTTCCTCCTTTGTCTTTAACCTGGTTACAACAGAAGGGAAGGCCAAGTAAGTTACATACTCAAGTCTCTGAATGCCGTTTACTCTGCATCATCACAACACACACACAAACTAACAGTAAGTTGTATTTGAATCCACCACTCCAGCATTATTTTGCCTTTTCCTGTCCTGTGTGGATTAGTGGGTTTATAAGCTGTGTACACACATTTACTGCCCCAGGGAGCTGGTGAGCATAATATTTTGAAGTTACTGAGAAAAACACTGCTTTATCGATCAAAATGAGACGTAGGAGATTACAACACTCAGGCTATGGTTTATCACTTACCTCTTTAACACGATAGGGACAGAAACTCCAGGGTTTTTCTTCAGGCCGTCAAGGATTTCGGGTGCTTTGTCCCCGTATATCCTCTGGATGGCCTTGCGGTGGACGACCTCCGAAGAGCCGCCTAGTGTGTTGTCCAAGCGGAACTTAGCCTGCTCCTCGGCAGACATACGGGACAACTTACGCTGTACTGTCTCCAGGACTCTGATGGTGGCCAGGTTAGTTTCAAGTACTACATCCAGCTGTGGGAAGGAAAACACATGGATGCCATTTATTTTTCAGTAAAACAAATATTTCTGGATTTTTAAGTATTCATGTCTGTTGACCACTGAACAATGTCTTATATAATTTAAAAGTTTGCTTATGAATGTTATTCAGACAAATATGGAAAAAGAAACATCTATTGGAATAAGTCTTTCATAAAAAAAGTTTTAAAAAAAATCTTCACAGCATATACAAAGTATGTTAATGTTCCTGCTCACCTCAAAGCGTTCATCTTCACATCTGTAAATATGCTCTTCATATTGAGTCTTCTTGGAGCTGACAAACGTGGAGTCCTCAGACCAGGAGGGGAAGGAGACCCAGGTGTCATTTAAGACCTGAACACAGAATGAACAAACACAGATTTAAATTTAAGCTGCACATTCCAAATAATAGGCAGCAAATAATCAAACCCTCTGAATATGTCTGAACCTTCCTTGAATGCTGCACTCACCTCTTTACAAAGTGGAGTTCTGCCGGTGCACTTGGGCTGCTGGTAGCTTTTGGGCAGGGCTCTGTAACTGGAGCCTAGCCGCTTACAGGAAGCATAATCAATCTCCATGGCGATACCTTCAGTGGCCCGTTCCTTGGGGTATGTTTCGATGTGAGACATTTCTCTGTATCCCAGAAAGTTTTTAAACCAGTTGAACAGTTCAGGGAATTTCCTGCAGGTCAGGATTAAGTAAAAAAATGCATGTATGAGATATAGGTACAGATCAGCGATAAAAACTGCAAAATGCACTTATTTCATGTGCCATGTGAGACAACTCACCCTAAAAAGGGCAGCACCAGCTGAACCAGTTCAGCCCTGGAGATCACCTCCTGATTAAAGATGACCAGACACCGCAAGAAGTTGTCATAGGCCTCTGCACTTCGCAAGGCTTTACGAACCTGTGATGAGAAACAAATATAAAAACTGTGACATTCTACATACACAAAAATAATATTAGCATTATTAGCGGTTTAGCTTTGACTTTCTTACTTACTTTGAATATGTCAAATATTCAATATGTGTTAATAAAAATGGCAATGAACTATACTTCAAAGGGACTATTTAAAATTTTGAACTATAGATTTAAGATGCTATCTGCAGGATGCGGTGATCTGACACCTTCATTTCTGGTGACGGTGCTTTTCACTTCAATGGAAACATGTAGGTAAAGCTTAAAATCACAAACAAACAACAAGCAAATGAGAATCTCACCTTCTCAAAGAACAGAGATTCTGTGCTGACCCCGTGCTTGCTTGCATCTGCCACTGAAGGATCCTTCAAATTCAGTAACTTGGGCTTCTTCTGTGGCATTACCAAAATACCAATGAACAGACACAGGTACAATAATTACAAAACTATCCAACAAAGGCTGATGTAAAAAAATACAAGTGAAAACATTTTTTTATAAGACTTTAGCTTCAGTAGTACGTGAGACTGCATGTATGTACTGTACCTTGACGGGTGGTGTGGTCCCTGGAGTTGGATGTCGACGGATCTGGCAGCCGTTCTGATTGGGCCTCTGTTTGTTGTTGAGTTGCAACTTTTTGGCGGTTCCACCGTGGTCGTTCCGTACAGACTCTGCCTTCTCAGCTGTGGTCTTACTTAACATCTAGGGAGAATACATAACACTCGTAACACAAGCATACATGGACACGGGCTCTAAATTGCAGATTGAATTTCTGTTGAAACAATCTTTAAGAAATTACAAGAAAGGAGAGATTAGAGGAGATAATTTTGCCCCATGTACTTCTAGTACATCTGAACTGAAGCAAGGAGAAGGGTCTTCTTCCTGAGTATCATGACTCTACTCACCACTGAACTGTTGGCGTCAGGGAGAAACTGCCCAAACTCTGAGAGAAGGTCCTCTTGGTTTTTGAAGAGCTTGGCCACCTGAGCGTAGACCTCCTGCTCCGTCAGAGCAGGTGTGTAGTTCCCTCCAGCCTCCTTTGCATTACGCTGTTCCTTCTGTAGAGGACAGAGAAGATAACTGTAAAGCTGTTGCAGTTTCAGTGTTCATTTGAACAGTTTTAATCCACACATGGATTCTGTTTTCTTATTTTAAGGTTTCTGATGCTGACCTGGTATGTGTGGAGGATCTCCAGAAAGGCTTTGTAGATGTCGGGCTGGCCCTGGAAGCGGTTCTTGATCTTGTTAACATAGTTTATGGCATGGTTGAACTCCACGGGCTGGTTGTTCTGCATTGGTGGGCCAGTGGGGGTCCCGCTGACTGGTGGGTGGAGTTGCATTGGAGGAGAGCGAGGAGAGGTGTACGCGGGGATGGACGGATTGCTCTGGCTGCTTGGTGTCAAGGCCTGGGGCTGAAGAGGCTATAACATAGAGGATTTTAGGGATATTAAACCAGATGCTGCACCACAAAATGCTTTCTTTTACTTGAATTAGACTGTTGAGATGGGAATTACTCTTTTTTTTTTGTTTATACAATGTGTCTATCAGTTACTTCTCACTTCTCATTTGGTACTCACCTTACTTAACTTGGGAGGGGTGGGCTGTGTTAGAATAGGTGGAGCAGAGGTGGTTGCCACAGATGGTAGCTGGGCTTGGTGCTGGGTAGCTGCTCCGGTTATAGGGATATTCTGGACAGAAATACCATGTGGGGAAATGTGGTGGATCTGACCAGGTGTGGTCACGTTGACCAGGTCATTGGTCTGGACCTCAATCTTGTAGCCTGGTGGCAGAAAAGTGTTGAATCCCATGATGAGGTCAGGGTGACCTTTGAAAAGCTGTGACACTCTGCTGATGACCCCAGGAGTGTCAATACTGGAAAAACAAAAACAGACATGGTGAATTCATAAGCTCTCAACACTGTGGGGTAAAAAAGTTTTTTTCCCTGGCAGCTTGTACCATTTGAGCTGATTATTTTTTTATGAGGACATAAAAGTTTGGGGGAGTTTTTCTGGAACTAAAAGACTTTGCAAAAATGATTCATGTGTTTCAGGACACATTGAACTTATTCTGGTTTGATAGTATCTTTTGATCTAGAACAGAGCAGAGAAAGAAACTGTGAACAATTTGAACAAGATTCTTTGGGTGTGCAGCCAATGGGCAAGAATATGAGAAAAATATCCTCACCTTTGAGACTTGAACTCTTTCATTATGTCCAAAAAGTCATTGTAGACCTGAGGCTGGTTGCCAAACTGTAGTTTCACTTGGTCCAAGTAAGACAAAGCATCCTCCACCTTAGGGAGAGAAAAGAGGGGAAGTCAATTTCATCAGTCTACCACTCTGTTAGCCTTCTAAACTCACTTCTGGCAGCAGTTCTTTTGTTAAACATATCACAATAAGAAAGACAATAAGTCTTTGGGAAGGACAAATAAACAGCAGCATATGTCAAAGACACCAGAAAAAAAACCCCATAAGTAAATCAGAATTTAAACCAGGTCTTAAAACACTAATTAAATTAAACAGAAAATGTGCTCAAATAACAAGCAACAAACCAAACTACTAAACTCTAAACAGGCCTGTCAAAACAACTGTGGCATGCTAACCTTGAGCCTCTGGAACTGCTGCTGGCCCTGCACTGAGGCTTGAGGAGCAGGCGTATGACCATGTCCTGACATCACCGAAGGTCCATGAGATTGGACTGCCGGGCTATGGTGGTGGGACCCACTGTGGACGGCTGGATTTGGAGTGTGGCCGTGCCCTCCGCTATTCTGGGCCCCAGTGGGAACCTGAAAGAGCAAAACCACTTTAACAATCACAGTGACATATTTTATCACATGAAATAAATATAGAACAACTTATCTAAATTGAAAGTGAAACATGCTGACAGCGCATAGAAATAAAAACAGAACTCTGTGCACAACAGACAGACAAGAAATCTAGACAGGACAAACACAGCATACCTGATACCCCTGGGGAACAGAGTACTGGACGCCAGTTGTGGGCTGCATGTTGTCAGACACAGCCTCATACACAGCTGGGGCAGGAGCTGGGGCCAGGACACGATGCTGTAAAGCCTCCGCGTTGCCAGCAAGGCGTCGCTGCTGGGACGCAAAAACCGTTTCCTGATCCTCCAGTCGTCGCTTCATTATGAACTCATACTCATGAGAGCTTAGGGACCTAGGAATAAAGAACAGCATATGAACTCTATTTCACAGTGACAGACATTTATCAACATTTATGAAGTCTCTTGATTTCAATGAAGAATTTGCTTATTATAATTTACATAGTCGTAGATCTAATTAATGCTTCTAGTGGCACAAATACTGTATATGAAGCAACTGCTTGAGAAAATATTAATTTATTAACATACTATAGTGCATACCAGTTTTCTTTTATTTAATTTACACATTTGTGTGTTCCAATTTCATTTGAACTAGTCAATGTCTTGGGCCAGAATTGCATGTGATGTGGAGCAGAATATGACATATATCAGGTAAGGCACACAGAGCAAGTTGGTGGTGTTTGGCAACACCAAGTGTGGTTCTTTGCAACACAATGCACACAGTGAGCAATGTTAAATAATTACTCAGTGCAGTTATTACATTGTATTAGACTGAATATCTTTGAGTTTTGGACCACCGACCAAACACAAAAAGCTATTTCAATGCATCACTTTTAGCTCTAGAAAACTACTGCTGAACTGAGTTCATTTTGCAAAATCTTCTTAAGTTTAAGAGACTAAACAACTAAGTTTATGCTGGACTAAAAGGATATCATGAATTCTTATTTACACTCAATACAGCATGTCAACAAGCAAATAATAAAATACAACTTTCAAATATTTTTCAGTTGAAACAAATCAATAGAGAAACAGAACTATAGTATGATAGCATAGCATTTCATAGCATAACCCTGAACTTTTACTTTGATGTATTCAGCAAACACTGGATCACTGGCGGAGAGAATCGACGTAAGGCTGTATCGTGATGAGGCTTTCGATTTACACGCTTGCTAGTAAACAGATCATATTTTAAAAGTTGAGATTTGACATTTGAGAGACTCCACTGTTGGTTGTGATGCAACAGTTATCTCAACAAGGTAAATCATCCAGGTAAATTTCCAGTCTACTGGGGGGGGGGCCCTGCACATGTCGAAGCTCTGAGTGCTTATTTCCACGCCCCTGGTTAAAGATGCCACATCCCCATGCACCTTCTTACTCACGCTGTCACTGAAGCGACAAACGATACGCGAAATGCACCTAAGTGTGACCATGTACTGAATGTTAAACTTGCCGTGTGCGCAGCCAATGAAACACAGACAGCCTACGTCACCGACGCATCAAACAGGTGCTGTGGGAACGTGGGAGTCCGTCTGCCTGCATGCCATTCACAACTTCCTCAAGACAGTAACTTCTCCTCGTCACGTCAATGAATGGCTTTAAAGAAAAAAAAAAAAAACGAAGCTACACACCCGAGGGTTAAATAACGTTTCAAACCCATGTTGCTGAGCAAAAGCGACACGACTGTGCTAACGACGCTCGGAGCTGCGTCGAGCAGCTACTAACAAACCCTCAGACCCAGCCAGAGAAAGCGAGGCTGCAGTATTCACAGAAATGCCAACTTTACTTAGCAACGTTATAGTCACGTTCAAGCAGATGCACTTATGCTCACAACACGCTGGTCGACACACAGCTTCACGAAGCTTCCCCCTTCGTGGCCTAGAAATGCGAACACCGACCTCGAGTTACAGCGCGACGCTCTCCCCACGCCCGCCATTTAGAGCATGGCGCAGGAGTGCAGCAAATTACTCTCCATTTCAAGCAGGTAAGCACTAAAAGTCGCCGACTTGCTAGCCGCCAGACTGACAACCCGGGCTTGAATAATTTGAAGTGTTAATTTTAATAACTTCGCCTGGAACTTGTTTTGTCGACAGGGATTTGTGAGCTGCCAGTTAGCTGGTAGCTAATGTAAACAACATGAGCAGCCCGACACCGAGAACCGTCCGGGGTTAGCAGGGAAGCACATGCAGCTAACCATTAGCGATCGGGATCTCCGTTGCTGATATAGGTAGTAAGAAATACCTATCGATTTATTAGACTGCTCGTATCAGGACTAGTTGCGAGTGGATGACAAGCAAATAAACGTCAATCTCCAGGGTGGTTTACTTATAACGTCTGCTAATGGTAGGTAGCTAGCTGTGTTAGCTTACTGAATGAATTCAGCTGAACTCACCCCTCTCCTAAACAGCAAGCTGAAGTTCGCAGATGGTGCTTTGATAATCCGCTATTTGTGGGTCAGCCGCTACGCCTCAGGCTGGAGAAGGTACGAAAGCGACGTGTAGGTAGTAGAGCAACTTATCGTAGCGTGTGATTTTTAAAATAAACAACTAAAGCTGTGTGCTGCAAAGTGAAAATCTCCCCGAGAGATGAAAACAATCTCCGTTCGGTTAGCAGTGGAAGGAGGCGTGGCCTTGCATTATAGCCCCACCCTCCGGTGAACGCGATAGGTCAATTCGTTCAGAGGATCCGCAGGAGGGCAGGGCGAGAGACCTGGCTGGTGAATTTGAACTGTCAATCAAGGATTTATGGCACAGTTATCAAACACGCCTATTTTAACTTGAAGCGCCACAATGCCAACAGTGAGTGGCGTCCCAGTTATATTATATACACATAAGATCTGAAGCGCAGGGGCGGGTTTACATTAAAAAAAAAAAAAAAAAGACTGGGTAAGAAAGCATACACATTTGGAAAATGAGTTAAAAGTTGATATAGTCAAATTAAAAAAGTTAGGGTTAGATAATAAACTTTCTATTCATAATAATGAAAGTGTATGTTGTGGTGGTGTGTTTAATGCCTTAAACGCCAAACTTTATGTAATCATATATAAAGTACTAATGATAAAAATAGTACAACATAAT
>JAUBNQ010000025.1:20076484-20089630 GCA_032353495.1 Ctenopoma kingsleyae | reverse complement strand
ATAATAATAATAATTGGGGCCATGGTGCTGTAACTGCCTTGGCAACATAGGTAATCCAGGCTTATTAAAAGTACCTGTCAATGCAACAAAGGACCTTGCCATACCAGTACTACATACCAAGATGCTACACAGTAGAGGTGCAACAGTTAGTAATAACTGATGTACAGGAGCTATATCATGATAGATCCATGATCTAGCTCAGGAGTAATCAAGTATGATTTAAGGAGGTCCAGATAGAGAAACTTTCCTCATGTCCGGGTCCACAACATCATCATAATGTAGTTATACATTAATATTAATTTATATATAAATTGAAGGAACTTGTCATTAACTATAATTCAATGCCATCTCAATAATTAATATTAACTCTGGACTCTTTTTTGTGGGGGGGACACTCGTTGAAGTATGAAGGATGAAGATAAACACCTCGGTCTATTCGGGATTAACAGCCTGGATTTCAGCGTCAACCTTCCACCGTGTAGCACACGTCATGTCACACTGACTCGCAGTGTCGCCGCTTTTCTCTCACTCTCTTCTCACTCCTTTAAATGTTTTGCTGTCACTGCCGCTGTTTACTGTCCGCGCTTGTGGACAGCTTCTAGGCTCCGCCCTACTCTGTCTGCGATTGGCTGATTCTTGCCCTCACCTGGACCAATCTCAGCCCTCATGCTTAAACCCAACCAACTTGAAACCACAAAGGCAACGAGCACTGGCCAATCAGAGACAGGTAGGATGAGCCTTTAGCTGAGTAGCGGTGTAGAAACAATCAGAAAAAACTCGCCGGTCCAAATGTAATCTCCGTCAAAACGGACTAAAACTTAATGACAAGTCGGTTCCGTTCTCTGGGTCCGGACAGGACAGAGTCATGGTCCGGACCCAGACCGCAGTCCGCCTGTTGGTGACCTCTGCGTAACTGGGCACTTCCTGGAGTTCGGCAACACGTGACTTTGCAGGAGGGAGTCTGCTTTTGCACTTGTGCTCCTCCTCTTTGAGGAAACTGCAGCCAATCGCAGCGCGGAGCCGCCATTCCAAGTCCCCAAAAGGTGGAACTTCCAAAATAAACCATCGCCCACGACAGGCGGAGCTGCAACACCAGCCCGGGATTCCTCCCTCCAGTCTGAGCAGGGTTCAGAGCGACCGTAGGCTGCTGCGCGCACACACACGTAGTGGTCCGCTATCTCTTTCCCCCTAAACGTTCACATAATTCCTCACATCTTTGCCGTGACACGTCGCTGACCGATTCTGGCGCTGTGAGCTAAAAGCAGCTGGTTTTTTAACTCCCTGAAAGTAATTCTGAGTTAATTCACAAGTATTTTATTCAAGTCTTATGAAAGAAAAAAAAAGCATGCAGGACGACCAACACTGAGCCTAGGAGATTATCTAAACATCGACACACACGATCAGGAGGATCAGCATGCCCCTGCAGCGTCGGTCGACGTGGGTACTTGCAGGCTGCACACTCCAAACAAAAGGGTTCATGGCACAAAAACGCATCATATGGTAGCTGACGCTTTGCATGACCACCGGGGGACACGGTGAAGTAGGGCCTGTGCGGCGAACACTGCACCTTTTGTAGGCGGTAAGACCCGATCCAGTTGTCCTTACTAAACAATGCCAAAGTCAAACGAAACGGGAACTACGGCGTCGCTGTGTGGAAACATCGGCGCGGCGGAGCCACGCCATTCTCCGCGTTCCCAAAAAAAAAAAACAAAAAACGCAACCGAAAACACAAAAGCTGCCCCATTTTCTCGCAAAGGGAACGACCGCGCTTTAAACAAATCATAGTCTTTGTTTACTCCAATAATGGGGAGTAAAAATGTCTAACCTCTCTCACCACAACACCCCCACCACCACCACCACCCGCCCCTCTCCACCGCCAACACCGACCCATTTGCAAACAAGCGTTACACGCTCACACAACACTGCAGACAAAATGTTTCGACTTCCAGACAGCAGGATGCCCGAGAGGAGCGCCGCGCAGCCCGGGACGGACTGTTTACTAGCACACAAAATGACGACGTGCACATTTTAACCATCCACCACGTTCTGTTTTGGCCATTCTGTTCCCGTTTACGAGCGCACACACGCACACACACACACACAAAAAGACCTTTCAGTACATTTCAGGACACAAAAGGCGCAACTGGACCACATGCTCTTTGCAATTCGAACTAAATATTGTTCACTTGTTATAGCAGCGACATTGTAAATATTATTTAACCAGCTGTTACATACCCAGGAAAAAGACTCCTTACTCCGGATTCGTGTTTGTAACAAAATAGTTGGAGACGCCCCCCTCCGTTGGCATTGGCGCATACTACAGTACACGTCATTTTATTTTGAATATAACCCGCTAAAACCAAGGAAGCATCACGGAAACAGCACCGTCTCCATCAGATAAAAAAAAAAAAAAAAAAAAAACACGAAAATGATTTGGAGAAATGATGGAAAGTACGTACATTACGCAATTACTGCGCTTTAAGATGACGAGGGGCGATTTGGCATTGAAGTGCTGATAAGTATCACGTCAAGCCGAGGCTGCAGCTGATGTGCATGTTCACTACTGATGAATCACTCGATTTATATAATGTCAGAGTGGTTTTTAGAGATTTCTCACCACAAGTTCACAGAAACCATCCTGATATCTTTACAAGGCAAGAAAAAGGAAATAGTTTAAACTCCAAATATTTTATTTTATGATTATGAAAAGAGTTGACTCTTATTCTCACAGTCAATTAACTAGTCTTTTAAGCTCCTAAACTTTTAACTTAAATCTAATTTCCAATATTTTACAGAACAGAATGACATCATATTTCTTTACATTCTTTAATACAACTTCCTATCTTACGTAAACATCTAAAAATGTTCTGACACAAGTACAACATATTCGACTGTATATTTACACTGGTGGATGGATCCATTAGCTTCACACTAGGTTATTGTAAAATTCCACACCCAGTATTATATTGTGAAACATCTCAGCAAAATCTCCACAGTGCACCTTTGTGTAAACGTCTATTTTCAGTGGCAGGCTGGCAGTCATTCGTTTTATGGTATAAATGCAGCCTGTTGCAGTCTCTGTATCCACTCAACTATAAGTGGTGGTTGTTATAATTTTCCCGGCAATCAGCAAAAGCAACTCCAGTATATAGCCTGCCTCTGGTCTGTACAACTTATTAGATAGAACTTCCAGCACATATATCATTTGATGTACAGTTGTGTATGGCCAGCAGGTGCACAAGTTGTACACATTTTAAGGAAAATTAAAGCAAACAGGATACATATCGCCATAATTTGGAGCATCACGGCCAAGGCTCTGAATATGTTGTAAACGAGAGATATTATATATTAAATATAAAAATATGCAAAACATTCTAAAAACCTGTTTTCACTTTGTCAAGAGTGCGTAAAAAATGATGAAAAGTTTGACCAAATCATGAAAAATATACAAATTAAACTTCTACATTAAGTCTTATGCAGATAAAAAGCTACACTTTCTGAGGTTCCAATGGTTCTTCCACATACAGTACTAGGCCCATGTACTTGGAGCAACAAACAAACACAGAAGTCTTGGATCTCATATGAACCATTCTTGTTATAGTTAAGTGTGTGACTGTATCATTAGGTGTAGGATTTAGAGGCTGTGATCCAATGACATACAGTATAATGGTATAAGCACATCAACAAACAAGCGCATTGTAGTGATCTTGTTAAGTGTGCTCCATAGAGACACCGTCTAAAAGAGGACGATAACATGAGATTAGGAGGAGAAGGAATATACATATACTAAATGTTGCCCTTAGTAAACTTTACTGCTGCAGTTTGCAGAGAATGATCATTTGCCCCGAGGACATCATACCACACCCAAAAATAAGCATTGTTGAGAAAGAAATATCCACATGTTGCTGCATTCAGCAGTGTTTCAGCATTCTGGAAGTACACGTCGGTACACACATCATTTTGTGGGTATTCACATTTTTTGCTGTTGCCTACACTACAGTCTAGCTAAAGCAAAATTTATTGTATTTGTCAAGCATATGCAGTAGTTTAGGAGTGGTACTTCAACCACCAGGTCTGTATTTTAAGAAGAAAGTGATGCTTACGACCTTCATTTGTCACTCAACTAAAATGACATATAATCATTACAAGACTTTATAAAGAGTTGGACTGGTTTAAATTCAGTGTAGGACGAGTGGATAGCTTGAATACACAGTATATCTATTTTGCTTCTGTGGCTAAGTCCAAAGAGTATTTAAGAGCAAAAGAAATTTGATCACATATTGGCCAATATTTCTTATTTAAAATACTGTTCATGCTCTCTTTAATTCGGCTGCTGTTGAAAATGAATAGTGACCAAGATGCAGACGAGTGACGCCACTAATCTTTGAACACTAGCTGTTCAGTATGGTTGACTTTTCTTGATGACTAAGGCCAGAGCATGTGATTCACAACATTATTACACACCTTCGTGGAGGCTCTTTGTTTTATTCGTCTGCTCATTTCTTAAGGTATTAGGGGGAAATGACAAACCTTAAAAACCTAATTAAAAATTAAAACTGGACTGCAAAACTGTTTTGTATTCTATCCATTAGGGCCTTTTAACCTTATAGACAATACCCTACATTGAGCTGAGGAAAATTGCAGAATTGGGCCATAATTAAGCTGGGCATTTTGGATTGGCAATCTGCGCAAAATTCATATAAAAATCTATTTTAAAACTTAAATAATTGCTTGTTAAAATACCAAAAACTGTTGGTAAACTGGTGTTTGTATGTTTCAGTGATATTAGGGTTTCACGTTTTCTTTATATTGTCTATTTTTACAAGCTTTTTCCCCCAGAGAAATTTTGAAAACTAGATTTCTTATAATATGGAACTGATGACACCATAAATATTACATCCCCAATAAAGCTGCATGGCATTTCCAAGTCAGCTTAGTATGCCAAAAAACTCAACTTGTACAAACGTACACATTGACAGTTTGTATTTATTACACTATAACTTGTTTCAATTGTCATATGAATGGTACTGTAATAGGTTATAACAGAACAAATATAAAATTAATGTAGATAACTGTATATCCTGGGGTAATCATATGAAAACAGTTACTGAATACAATAGAAAAATAAAATAGGGCACATTTTGCATCCATTATTGAAAAGAAAAGTTATTCTCAAATCAGAGTGCATGAGAATGGCAGACTTAAAAAATGCTTCACTACAAGCAAATTCAATATGAATTCTGTAGTAAAGAATGCATTTTTTTTTCACCTGGCAACAATATAATGCAATATATGACACACAGACAGTAATTGTACATTTACTATAATGACAAGATACTGGGACCAGATGAAAGCACTGATTACAACCACAGTTTATAGAACTTAAAGTAACAACAATGAAAATATACTTCAAATTTCTGACACTCAAGTGCCCAAGAAGGAGTTGATAGGATGTAGGCACAGATTTGTGCATGTGTATTCAGCATTTCTATCACTAATTTTTTATTTCCTTGTAAAATTCTCTTGGTTTGTCCCAATAAAGCTCTATTTAGACATTTTTATTTAGTCCAAAATATCATTAAATGTTTCATATTTAAGCATTACTAAATTTAACAATAACAATCAAGTTATCCCTGCATGACATGTCAAACTACAGAATTCCTACTAAGTTTTATTTGTCATCTGGTCCTATCATAATGATGAATCTCAGAGCACAATGGGAATGGTTAAAAGTGCAAAGACATGATTTGTGTCAAAAACAAAAAACAAAAAGTATTGCACTACTCATGAGGTCTTAACTGATGACTTACACAGATGTACGCTTCAATGGTATAATCACTGCAGCATGGGCTGCTCTAAACAGGTGTATATGTGTGTGTGCATGTGTGTAGTGGGCTAAGCGATACATTCCCACAAGCATGGTGGCACTGCTAGTGAGCAAAGGCAGCCATGGACTTTGGTCACTGTACTGAAAGGTAAGAAATCTAAACATTTGTTTTGTGAGATTGAACTTCTGGTTTTTAGTGGAAACATTTAGAAACAACAACAAAAAACTAACAAGAAATTCACATATACAGTAATTTAATGAGCAATCAAATGACCATTTGGGAGTTTGCAGTCTGATAACTGTGAATGTGCTTTATCACTGCTTACTGCCTTTCAGTGTTTTAGTGACATTTACTGAGGCAGAGGAGAAGGCATCATGCAACCTCACAGTAGAAGGAAAAAAAAAAAAAAGACATTTTCACAAGTTGTTTTGGCAGCAAATTAGGCAGTTTTGCCTTCTTGTGTTTAGCAGGACATGCCTTGGACTATGCAAACCTAGCTCGTACCATCTATGTGGCATATACCATATGCTAAAGATGCAATGTGATGAACGCAATATTTACTGGACACAGGAAGTGTAAAAACTACCCTTTTACTGTTGCATAACAGTGGAGATTAGACTCCCCGTTTATAATAAGAAATGTGTGTCCCTAAAGGATCATTTCATCCCAAAATTAAATTTGTGTCAGTGATTTACATCTCGCCCATTAAAACTCCAATAAATACAATTTGTACATAAAAGCATAAAGTTGGAAAATCTAGCTTCATGTCAGCTTTTCCCAAAACATTTTAATTTTGCTTGGTGCCGACCTCATGCATCGGACCAAGATATTATTCACTGCTGATAATAGACTGAGGGGAATTTGACTACAGAAGCATAGATTTCCACAGCAGGTATTATGAGTAAAAGTAAATGGAAGTTGTTTTGCAGTCATAAAAATTTCAGTAAGGGTTTAACTGTTACTATACGATAGGTGGCTATTAAGATAATTTTGGGGTGAATTACTCCTTTCAGGTCCCTACATTTTTGCCCTTTTAAATAAATAAAGAAAAGGTTAATGAAAATTCCCTCGATCACTTCACCCAATGTACCTGACCACTCACACAGCAAAACTGCACAACACTGAAGCAGTTTGTTCAGTCTACCACGTATTTTCTGAGATACGTTCAGCGGAAAAGAAATCATCACATTGTTGGCAGCTGTCAGCACTAAAGCCTTTTATCGTGACCGTCTTGGGTCACTGTCTGCCAATAAAGAAAGGCCTAGTTTCGCAAAACAAAATCTGTGAAGAAGTTACTTTCTCAGATTTACTAATTGGTCACACAACACAGCATCATGGCTGGAGCTCACTGATTGGCTGGTAGCAGGCCCTGTCTTTGGGCATGCTCCAAAATGGCATTGTAGCAGAAGTAGTATTGGTCTGGGGTTTGAATGCTGAAGGCTCTCTGTGTTCTCATGCGTCGCACCGTCTGGCACACGTTTAGTGAGCCTACGTCCTGTAGCTGGGACAGACAGATGTCCAGGGCACAGAAGGTACCTGTGAACAACAGGTCTGGTTAGCAGTGACTCTTCAAGCACATTTCTTATTACGGTCTTGAAAGAAATGAGACAAAATGAGGCTTTTTGTGTTTAAGTTTGGTCTAAAACTTTATATCGCCATCCATTGTGACTTAACCTAAATCACTGAGTCCTGAAAAAAAAAAGTGCATTTAACAATCTGTCTTAAATTGTCTGAAAACAATGTGATGAAAACATAATGTAATGGTTAATCTTTGGTATAAACAATCTCAAGATTCCACCTGTTCTCCCAATCCCTGCGCTGCAATGGACCACTATTGGGGGTCCCAATGGGTGACCTGTCCACTGAAGTCCCAAAGCCTTCACCATTTTCCTTTGTTGTCTCTTCACAGCTCCCAGGAAGTCAATGAGAGTCACAGCTGAGGTGGGAACGCCATAGTCAGGCCAGCTAAGGTACTGGAAATGACTCACTTGTCTCTGTTCACATGTCTGAAAGGATAAAAAAAAAAAAAAAGCCATTTAGGAAGGAACAGTGTGACATTTTGGGATATGTGCTTATTTGCTTTCTCACCCAGAGTTAGACGAAAGTAGGAAAATAACTTAGCTTAGCATTAAAACTGGAGGCAAGGGAAATCTGCTAGCCTGTCTATGGCTTTGTGCAAAGTTGAAAAATCTGCCAATCAGCACATCAAAGTTTTACTACTTAACATGTTGTATCATTTTTTTAATTCGTACACAGACAGAAAAGTCAAAATGACAAGTTGTGGCTTTAATTTCTTGGCTTGGAGCAGTGTTACCCATGGCCAAGAAATAGTTCCAGCAGCGTTATGGTAGGAGAACATCTGGATTTGCTTACATTGCTTCAATCTGACATGATTGAAGATAGTAAAATGGATCTGGCTACAATAATGTGTGAGATCCACAAATTGTCCAATGAAAAATACCCTTGACCATGTTTTATATGCATGTGCCTATATATTTGATTTATTCTCACAAAGTTGTTGACTAAATGACAAGCCTCCCCACTATCCACATATTCTTACAATGGTTCATAGTTGTACCTCAGTGTTGTGCAGTTCAAGCGTGGTGTGATTGTAGTGGGTGTGGCGATCCACCCTTTGGTTCACCACCGCCATATGACCATAGACCTCCTGTCCCCCTTCCTCCAGAGGCCAGTACTGTCCACACTTCCTCCGACTGCCCTCATCTGTCCTGCAGCACAGAGACGGGACATACCTGATTAACTAAATTTGTTACATTACTGGTAACGGGTACCTTCTTTGACTCAAATCATTTTTTGTTTTTCCCATTTTAAAAATGAACTAAAATTACCTGGTTGTCATGACAATGACAAGAACATTTTGTTCCCAGACCATTCTCCAGAAATCACTGTACGTCCTTTCAAGTGGCCCTACACAGTACAACAGGGGATTGAAAGCAAATTTAAAATTACTTTAGAAAGTTCAGTCTGTGATCAAATGTAATGGAGCATATCTATTTGATGGCAATGGAACAGCAGCCTAATGAGCTACACATGTAAGCTCTAATAAAAATAACTAATACTTCTTGGCATTGTAGTGAATATTAGCTTTGTTTTCCATTATCCCTAAATAAATAACTTAGTACTTTGCTACTAAAATCTTACCAATCTGACCCACACTTTTTCAAACTCACCGTGGTCTGCTCATACTTATTTAATTTTGCCTTCTTATTAAAAAAAAAAAAAAAAAGTCAAGGCTGAAAGCTAATGGCCTAAATCAATTTACACGATAATTGCAATCTACACTTCATGTTATTAGTTGTGAATACAATAATATTAACTAAATTAATAAAACTGAAAATTATGTGACGTGTCATACCTTGAGTACCAATGTATGCATTCTTCTGTTTGTAGCCGTCCATGAAACTTGCATTGATGTAGTCTGATCTCTGTAGAAGCAATAAGGTTATACAATACAAAGATAGAGGGATCTAAACATGTAAGTTCAAGAAATCACTATGAATCACTCTTATAACCTGCATGAGACTGTACTGCTTAGTTGTCTGCACAGGACTGATGAAAACAAGACAAAGTTCTTCTGCTTTACAGGCTAGCTGGTAAGTGTCCAGCTAGCTTGTAATGGAAAAGTGGCTGCCAGTGTTGTTGCTTTTCTAAATTTTGAAGCTTGGCACATACATCACCCCATGTATCTTAGCAGCTGATAGCCCCAGCTTGTGCTTTTCATGTACCAGTGGTGCCTGAAAGTTTATGAACCCTTTAGAATTGTCATTTCTGCATAAATATGACCAGAAACATCATCAGATTTTCACAGAAGTCCTCAAAGTAGATAAAGAGAACCTCTAGAATTAGCAGGTAATTTGAAGGTGAAATCAGAGTCAAGTGATTTCAATTGGTATGAGTGGTATGACAATCAGGTGTGAGTGGGCACCCTGTGTTATTTAAAAAACATGATCAAAGTGTTAACATATGTCCACTCACACCTGATTGTCATACCACTAATTGAAATCACCTGATTCTGATTTCACCGTCAAATTACCTGCTAATTCTAGAGGTTCACATACTTTTGACAGATATGTAATATTGGATCATTTTACTCATTAAATAAATGACCAAGTGAAATATTTTGTCTCATTTATTTAACTAGGTTCTCTTTATCTACTTTGAGAACGTCCCAAATCCTTATAGACTGTTGTAAGAGTCAAAAACAATCTGGTTTGGTCCTGGAATAATATAATTTTAGTCTGTTTCTCAGGGATGACAACTTCCTCTCCACCAAAATAAACAGAGATGGCAATGGCCAATGATGTTGTCATTCAAAGAAGGAAAATAGTTAGCATTTATATTTGTCTTTTTATCTGTCTATGAGGAAATATCTTCAGAATTTAGGTGAGTGTTGTGAAACTACACTAGGAGTTAGATGCAGCTACCATGTAGTGCTTCCGGCGACTTATCAACCTGACTCGAATGTATGTAATACATGAAATGAACAAGATAGGGATAGACAGCTGAGTGACCATGAATGCCGCACATTTTTTTCTATTAATGATACCTAATTTGAAGCGCACCAACCTCATTCCTTCTGGGTTTCAAACGAACTCTTGTCTGATCGAGGCAGAGCACATCTCCATAGCGATTCTTCTCCTGATTGTAGGCTGCTCTGTAGACAATTTGCACAATCAATTAAAATAGGCACATTTACCAGGTTCCACCTGTTAACTATGACAACCCACAAACTGTAAACCTGGTTTCCCAAGATATATTTATTATTAAAATAAAACTACATGGCAACACTATTGTTGGGATTAATATTATGATATAAATGATGTAATATAGTTGTGACAGTGATATGTAAGGTGTATGAAGTACATCCAAAAATGTATTTGTGGCTTATATTACACCTGATAAAATCTTAAAAAATATTGATAATCAACTAGCATACTGATATCAGTCCTGCTGGATGTATGGGTCAACAACAGTTATTACAATACCTCTGATAGTAAAGCACTTTAACTGCTAAGATAGAAAAGCACTATATAAATATAGTCCATTAACCAATTAATGCTTGTGATCAACAAATAGCAAATAAATAAATAAATCAGAATGATACTTAAACATTTTAACTCATTTTTGGACAATCTTCGTTTTTAACAGAATACATACTTACTTACTTTGTTTCCTGGGGAATGAACTTAAACCAATTCATTGATTTTTGCACAAAGTAATAATATCTTTAATGTGTATGTTTGGTATTGATCTTTGTAGTAAAAATCCAGAGCTACAAATGCCAACACTAAAATCTGATGCAAACTCACTGTGCACAGTGGAAGGTTCCTGGTGGCGGTTCTCTGCGGAGCTCCTCATACTCCTGATGGATACCCGAGCGCTGAAGCCTGCCGAGGTGTATCAACAGCTCCTGTGGGCGCATAGATTCAGGTCCAGGGACGTGAATGGAAGAATCCTCCAGGGGAATTCCCACCAGCTCATCCACTGGGTCTACTCTGCCATTCTGGCCCGCCAATAGCTGCTGGTTCCAGCTGTAAGTGTCCAGAGGCAACAAGCCGCCAAGGTGCTGAGGGAGACAATCTCTGGGGAGGTGTTGGCGTAGCTCAGCCATTTTTACCATCTGAACCTGGGGTCATAAATTCAGAAGATGATAATCAGTTTCCTTAGATTTTCATTTGATTGCATAAATAGTCCTGAAACACTTTCTAGGGATATATGAGGCAGCTGAGCAGACCAAATAAAACACCAAATAATGTTTTTAAAATGACACTCAATAGCTAAAAGTTATTTTCTTAATAAAATATAATCATTAAAAGAGCTGATGTGAGAAATCAAACAATAACAAAATTAGATGTAAATAATACATACAAATAATTTATTTATTTACCCTCTCCCTAAGTTTCTCCTTGAGAAGCAGGCTGAGCAGATTGTAGGGCACTCGAAACCACACTGGAGCCCCAACAATCAGCACCTTCTTCAGCCTGGCAGGGAACGCCCCCTGTTGGAGAGAGACAGCACAACCAATAAGAAACAACAAGTTACAGTATGTCACAGAGCTAACAGGATTAATTTTATCCTTATTTAAAAAGTTTATTAACCAATTCTTGTTGTCATCCCTGTGCTGCAATTTGGACAGTGCAATCTCAGAACTTCTTCACCCCATTTCAGTAAATTAGTTCTTGAGAACATATAAACATATCCATCCATCATCTTAACTGCTTTTCCTGTTAAGGGTTCCAGGGTCCCAGATGGCCAGTGGATTTGAACCAAGGTCATTGTGGCACTGTACTTCTACATATAAAATTCTATTGAGGACAACTTAACTACTCCAGTCAATTTTTAATTCAACATGTGGGCACAAAATACATGCTATGATATGATATGGCCATAACTGTCTTTATTATTGACTGCAGATGATCTACTACTACAACCCTGAAGCATAAGTCACATAGATGTAGGGAGACATACAGTTACAACTACTCTTGAGTATTATGCCGTCATGATGTATAGATTTAATTATTCTTATGCTTGTCAGAGAAGTCGGTAAGCCATTCATTTTTCCCTTTGGACAGGCACTGAATTCCTTGAAGACATTATCCCAACCAATCTGCTTCTACACATAACTTAGCGGTTATGTATTTACCTTGTCCTTGAAAGAAGAGAACCATTTTCAACAACGACAGAAAATTCATCCCACCAATTCATCCAATTTCATGATCACAGTATTATGATTTCCCATGATCATGCACTTTATTTATTCACATATTTGCCTTTGTTGGCATTTACTGTACATACATATTTAATGTGAATACCCTGGCAGTAAAGATGCCACATTGAAAATTTGTGGTCATGTAAACATGGAATTCATCAGTAAATTTGAGAACTAGGAAAAAAGTTATTATTATTAATATTATTTAAGATTCTGCAATATTTCTGGGTAAAACAAGGGCAAGGTTGTCTTTGTCATATAGGTGAAGTTATCTGGAAGATGAGTTGTGAGTCATCAAGCTGCAGCCGTTGTCTTCTGTTATAACTATGGCCATAATTATACCCCACTGTATGCAATTCTAACCTTGAGCAAGTTGAGGATCTTCTTGCTCAGGTCCAGCTCAAAGTTTGTGTAGTTGGATCCTGCCATGTCATAGATGAACACCAAGCCATTCCTCTGGGTTTCAAAGCTGTAAAAATAAATAAATAAAACAGAAACTTACACAAGTCAGTTTTTTTCTAAACAAGACCAGTTGGGCAGTATTTTGTAAGAACTTCAAATATAGCACAGTTGCCATGCGAGACGTAA
>JAUBNQ010000025.1:20044129-20062312 GCA_032353495.1 Ctenopoma kingsleyae | reverse complement strand
TTTCTTTCTGAATATATGAGAATGAACTTTTCAGTGACTCTGTAGCCTACATTACCTTCACATTTAGTAATAGGTCTAAATCATAGCAGTACTGCTGAAACCAATGCATCAAATAAAGAGAGGAAATAACTAATAATAGGAGCAGGCCCTCCCGTAATAGTTGGTTGCAAGAATAGCAATTTAATTAGTGAAACTCTCAACTCATGCATCCCCCAGGCTACAACAGAACACAGAACACTTTACAGGAATTGCATGACATCATAGGAAATAGAAAATACCAGTCAGTACGATAAAGTTGCTGTAATATGACCCACAGACACACTGCAGGTCTCCCTAGGAATATTACAGGCTGCTGATACATTTCAGCAGGGATGTTAGTTCTTGTGCAGTCTGGAGATTGCATTTCCTGCAAGATTATTGTTGCCCTTACACTGTGTGTTTTGAATGAGACAAGTAAAAGTAATATAAGAATGAGAAAGAATATGTGAGAGGATAGATAAAATGGTAATGCTATTATCACCTTCACATATTATACATATTATGTCATAAATGGAACAAGCTGTAATGCACTGTGTTCTAACACACAACCTGTGTCCACCACAACATTAAGATCACCTAGTGGTATTAATTGTTGTTGCTCTGTGTATACCTGTAGATAAAGAAGGAGACAGGTAGGCTGTTTATTTCTCTGACTTAACATATTTTGCTAGGGAAAAGGTTGGAAACATTCACAGACGGTTTGTTTTTTCCCCAACAAAAAAACAAGATCCCACAATAGGTGAACTGTAAATAATGAGGCGTGAGAAAGTCTGGCTTGAAAGCCAAAGGGAAAAGGGAGTGGACAACAATAGACTTCCTGTGAAGCCAGCTGACGTCATGTAATGTGATTGGTAAATCCACAGAGTCCTGCCCACGTAATGTCAAGTCAAAACAGTCTTTGAGTGCATCAAACTTTATAAGATGAAGGCCTGATTTAACTCAGTGTACAGTAAAGATAGTAAGCAAGTAAAAGCTGGGGAGGCATATCAAGGCATTTAATTTCCAAAAGGTCAGTTTAATTTAAGATAAACTATATTGCCAAACGTTTTGGGACGCTTGCCTTTACACACACATGAACTTTAATGGCTTCAACTCTTCTGGTAAGGCTGTCCACAAGGTTTAGAAGTGTGTTTATGGGAATATTGAAGCATTTCTCCAGGAGAGCATTTGTGAGGTCAGGCACTGATGTTGGACGAGAAGGCCTGGTTTGCAGTCTCCGCTCTAATTCATCCCAAAGGTGTTCTATTGAGTTCAGGTCAGGGCTCTGTGCAGGCCAGTTAAGTTCCTCCACACCAAACTCACTCTTCCATGTCCTTATGGACCTTGCTTTGTGCACTGGAATCATTGATTTGGAGGGGTGTCCCAATATTTTTGACAATATAGCGTATGTGGAAGTCTCTGGTTGAGCACGATCCATTTTCAGATCTCAGATGTTAAGATTAAAGTCATTAATATTCATCCAAAGGGTCCATGAAGGTAACATTTAATTGTTAAACTGGATTTCACAAGAAATTTCAATTCCATGTCCTCAGTGCTGTGTATTTGTGTGGGAATTTGGTGGTTTTAAGAGGAGCTGCCATTCTACGGTTATAAATACATATGGTGGGTTGAGTCTGACGTTTTAAAAAATATTTGTCTGCTAAAATACAGATACAATTTAAAACATAACATTATTTGCTTTCGTGCAGGTGAAGGTAATAACAAGCAGATTCGCTTAGCATTCTTTTAAACCAAATTAAAAAAATGTAAATAATACAAAAAATGTTTAATAATAAAATTACCTCAGCTTTGGTAAATCTTGGCTGTGGACACACGAATCAACATGCATCTTATTTTGCATATTACATTTGTTTTCCCTTAATGACTACCAGGAACTTTAAACAGCCGCTGAGGTTAAACATCATCTGCTTGGCAGGTGGCAGCAAGTTTCATGAGAAACACAAATCTGCATCACTCCTCAGAAGTCTTGTGACAAGGTTTTCATAGAGATCAGAGTGTCCTGAAATAAGCAGCATTGTTCGTGTTAGTGTGTGCATGTGTGAGACGCTGAGAACATTCTGAAAAGTGTAACTGTGAAGTGGCAGGTGTTCAGTTCCTGGAAAGTGATTGGTGTTGCTGACTAATACCTGAATTCTTGCAGTAACCACATGCCTGACTCTGCTATCTGTGATAGTGCTCAGGCTTCTCGGCTTAGCAGTGACTGAATGTGAAAGAAAAAACATCTCACTGTAGTCGAACTACGTTTGTTCCCAAATAATAAACATTTGGAAGCATTAGGTTATGGTATGTCTTTCATAAATATATTCTAAACTGCATGCAAACATTGTGACAATGGGAGATGAATCCTAAAACCATGTGGCATTGTTGGTCATTGAAGTATCATTCAGTGGAAATTTGATGACTTGAACTTGTCTTTGACTTGTTGGTGTTATCACAAACCACATCAGTGGTTACAGATACATATTTTTTTTAACTTTTACATTTAGACACAAGTGAAATTCCACCACAAAGCAGATAAACAAAAAAATCACAAGGACCTGAAACCCCTATTCTGCTATCTGTTATTGCTATAAATTATCAGTGTCTGGTGTTTGATGCTTTCCAGGAATTATTGTGTGATGAGATATTGTAATTGTGGTACACTGAACCTCCTTCAGCTGCATAGTACACCTTACTGTTCTTCAGTTAGTGATCTCCTACGTTTCCCAGAATGAGTCCCCACAGAAGGGTAGTGAACGTGCTATTTTCACCTGCTGATGTTCCGTGTAGGTGGTGAGAGCAATAGTGATACTGTGGCAAGAGTAAGAAAAGGAAAAAATAAGATTGTTTTTTTCCAGTGTAGAAAAAGCGAGTAGAGGCACAAACATGCTTTTTTTTATGCTTTTTTTTTTTTTACTATGATGATTCGGTTCCTAAAAAGAAGTACATGCTCTTTCATTCTAAGGGTCAAACACAAAAGTCTTGTGCTGCTTAGCTATCTTAAAACTCAATTTGATGACATCAATTTATGTTCTAAAATACTCTAGCAGGTTTTTGAGGTTGTACTTTGGTGCACCATTGCTTTGACATTTGAGCTAAATGTTAATGTCAGAATGCTGTGCTCACAGTGATCATGCTAAAATGCCAGATATAATGTTTACCATTTTCACTGGGGACATTTCAACCGGACTACTAGGATAAATCATCTGAGGACCATAAACTTGTGCCAACCCATCAAGTAGAGATATTTCACTGCGTATGTCCAGTCCTACAGCCACTAGTGATAGTGTGGCTATAACATATTTAAGTTAACACTATGCTACCTCAGCTTTAAACTCTTAAAGCTGATCAGCCACAGAAAAATATACCAATATATCCACAGAGCTTAAAACCTCATGTGTTTAAAATGGGGGAACTTGAAACCGAAAACAACTCATCTTTAAAACTCTAAAGACATAGAAACAAAACTAAGATGAGAATCAGGTTACCTCCCCTACTAACATATCGTAAACCACCTCACACAGACCAGATCGGGTGACCTGAGGTGCCAAACTTTGGTGTTTTGTTTTCAGAGAATGTGTTTGCGCAGGTCACTAAAACCAAGTTCACCACCCTGTCAGAAACTGTCTTTTCCTGTAGACGGTTTCCACCCAGCTCTTCACAGTTACGCAAATGGCACACTGAGCTCACTGCAGAGGGGAAGAGGTGCTCATGAATTCTGCTGATGAGAGCTGGTATCAGCAATATGAGTCACGTCTTAGTATATACTGGAACATCAGCTACTTGCAGATATGTTGACAGTGCATATACAATCAGGTTTGATGTGTGTGAAGAGGACTTATTTTTAACTTACTGTAACTTCATTAGACATTATACAGCCACTTCAGAAAGTATTATAATATTCTTTCACTTTCTGCTGACTTTAATTTTATGAGCTTTAATTTTAAACAAAATAAATTGCTATTTTGTCCATTAGTCTACACTCAATAACACATCAAAATAAAAATATGACATATCCATGTGTCATATTTCCATCAGAGTTGAAGGAAATGTCTGTAAACTACTATCCTCAGGTCAAGTCTGGGCTTTCTCTGGGCCACTCAAGGGCAGTCAAGGGACTTGTCTTGGGTTATTTCCATGCTTAAAAGTAAAGCACTGCCCCAGTATAAGGTTGTGCACTCTGGAGCAGGTTTGGACCTATGTGTATTAGACTGCATGCATCCTTCCCTCACTTCTGGCCACGCCCCCTGTCTCTCATGTTGAGAAGCACCACCATACTTGATGATGAAAATCCTGCCATCATTTGATCTTTAATTCTGGAAATGAGTACTTTTTGGCATTAAAGTCCAGCTTATACTTTATATGACTGTTTTAAATTACTGAACCAACAATACTGAGCAGTGCACTTAAAAAATAACTACTTACCAAGACCCAATTGTAACATGCTAATTCCCTAATCTATATATTTTTGTGAATTGCTTAATATTTTTTAATGAATCTGTAAAGTAAGTGGTAATTTAGTCTTGCTTAAGTCTTGCTTTCATTGAAGTCTAGTAAAACAATTCTTATGTCTTCTGGGAAAAATCTGTCTGATTTTGAAATACTGTAGACCTTTCACCACACAATAACCTGTGGCAACACAACGAGCAGGAGCATAGTTTAATAAAAAACATTTATTTAGAAACATACACGTTAAAAGACATCATAAATTTCAGATTTAACATTAAACTGTAAAAGTCCATGTTGCTTCTGATGTTCAGCATGAACACAACTCATGGGGTTTGACCAGTCAGCAACAACTTAGACAAAAACACTGCGTGCACCCTACATTCTCCACCGTTTCACCAACTCATACACTGATTTAAAAAAAAAGAAAAGCATTTTCTGGTGGGTAGGCATCAATAATACAATCTGATAACATTAAGAATAAGATGTTTCTTAGATGAGATTTGTTTTAAGTGCAAAAAAAGCCTGTTTGACTAGTGGTGTTATGAAAAACGATCTGCTGACACTGTACACTGACAATTGCAATCATTCTCAGGGAAACTTCTCAAGGAAGTTCTGCTGCAGGTAGAAGTACAAATGTAAATGGCACAGTGGAGTTTTTGCCAAAGTAAAAACACATACACAGCATAGCTCTACTAATCTGCACTCTGGGGGTGTCCTGAGCACTGCCGGATTAGAATTAGCCATGCTTTGCAATTGGTTAGATCTGCAGAACCATTCAGCCGACATTCTAAAGAGCCATATGTGGGCTGTCACCACTCAGAAACCCAGCATTAACAATTTGCAACTTGTTAAGCCCCACACTCAGATCTCCATGTGTGCTTCCCTTATTGGCTTTTGATTCCAAATATTCAGAGAGTCCCCACTGTCCTGGCTTGGGGTGGACAGGTACTCTAACTCATAGCCTCCGCTGCTGTTGGCAGGGCGGACTTCGCTTGATGTTGTCTTTTTGTGTTCCAGGATCTGCTGCAGCTGGTGGCTGGCATATTCAGGTTTGGTTGTGAGGGGACCTTGGGGAACCTCTATACCCAGGATGTCAGTGACCATGTAGGGACGAAGCCACCCCACCAGAGGGGTGCTGCCAGGGGTGTAGTGAGTCTGCCGATGGTAGAAGAGGAGACCATCCACCTGGAGCCAGAAATCCAGAATTAAACTAATTCAAGGTTGATGAAAAGGAAACCAAAAATATTTCTGTTTGGATTTCATAAAACGATAAGTCATTTAGCAAAGATCTAAGAACATTAAGGTCTGTTCTTACGTTGAAGCTGTACTCAGCTGCCAGGGCTTTCTGAATCAGTTCTACAGTGCAGTCTGTGCTTTGGAGGCTCACAAACCGGAACTGTTAGACCAAACAAAACCAGAGCAGCATGTTGTTAGTTCCAGACACAATTTGTCTTCTTGTCAAATGTGAGAAATATCTTTCCAATGGTGAGTTCGTTCTGCTAGGACTAAGCCTGATTTAGCTCCTACTGGGTTGGTCCACAAAAACAGTGACGATTAAGAGGTGGAGCTTGAATTCAAAGTTCAGTCAGGCTTTCTCAAAGCAACGTAACATTAAAGATTTGTTTGTAATAATCACTTTAGTGCACAAGTAGTCTCAAAGATGGCAATGGAAATCTGCCTTTAATTTGTCTCCTTTTGCCCTGAAGAAATTCAAGTTCAGGACTTTATCTATCCCATATGGGGAAATAAAGAGCAGCAAGGCATAAAACACAACAAACACAAGATGCAGAAAACCTTTAAACAAAATTACTGAATACAGGAAACTGGAAAGAAAAAAATGGGGCATGAAGTGGAAAGGCTGTATTTCTGGTGCTGGTACTCACTGGATTGCGTTTAGCGATCTCTGATAGGCCGTCTGTTTCTTGGACTTTGGACTGAAGCCAGTAGAAACGAAACTCGGTCTGTTGATGATAAAATGAGTACTGTAAACAAAAAACTCTAGAGCCAATGAGATGGGCAACATGGCAAAGATGCACATCTGTGCCCCAGACTGTGATACTTATGCAATTAGCCAAGCATTCCTGGATTGCTGGAGGATTAGAAGCTATTCTTACCGGGCAGTCGTAGACCGGGTGGCCTCTCCAGCACATGACGTCCAATATGTAGTATGTTCTGTCCACTTCACTGTAAATGCAGTCCAGGATCGTATAATCTGATGTGACAATTTACACATATATAGAATTCATGAGTATAAAACTAAACAATAATAATACTGCTTTACAGTGTCTTTTTTATTTAACTGGAATTGTCTAGATTCTTCATCACAATTGTATGTACATTTAATCAAAATTCAACCCGTCTTTGTCTATTTGGCATCATTGGAAATTGTGGGATTTTCATTATAATTTTAAAGTTCTGTGAGTTTGCACAAAGCTTGCCTGCATGAGTCTGAACTGGCCGTCCCACCAGCAGATAGGGGGTGTTTAATGGGTTCAAAATTCCAGTATAACCCCATGCTGGAAGTTCCTTTGATGCTTTCGGAAACCGAAAACTCTCTGAAAACCTTTTTCACAAGAACTTATCAATAGCTTATCAAAGGTTTGCATCTACTGCTGGTAAAACTCTAGCCAAAATCCCAAGAGAAACTATTTTTGTGGACCACTGTCCTCAGAGACTTCTACCTTTTCCCATGGCAGAGTTGTGTTTGTTCCCACCGGGCAGCAAGGAGGGGAAACGGTTCACACAGTAGCCGCTTTTAGTGTACGCAGCAGTAGAACCCTTCAGAGTAAAAAAGTCAGAAATAGAGACAATACATAAGGAGGAGACAACTTGCCACAACATTAGCTAGTCCCCACAGTACTGTCAGTTTCTATTGTTGGTCACAAAAACAAAGACAAGAAAAGAACATTGGATAATGTTGTTTCTTCTATTGCCTGTATGGCCTGCATCACACAGTTAGTAATCAAAAGTTAGTGAAATGATAACAATATAATCATATTTTCACTGATAATATTTGATTTTTGATTTTTCAACAAGTCAATCATCTCAACACTAACTACACAGGAAAAAGATGGAATCACAAAGACAACGTGATGATTATTACTGCTTAGATTATAAGACAAACAGGGCTTAAAAACAGGGTCAGAGATCAGAAAAGGTTCAAAGACTTTTGGTGCAAGTGGTCCCAACAGTGGATAGTCCTGGCAGACTTAGTGACACTAAGTCCCCACAGAGCTACTACACTGGATCTCTGGAGAGATTAATAGTTAAAAATGTCATACACAGTAATACAAACATCAATGCAGAAGTTCACAAGAGGATGAAGCTCCAGAAAACATCTGTTGTTTCTCTTTTTCAACGACTCCTCTGTTCTCATTTTGCAAAGAGCACTGGGCCGCTGTGTTTAACAGATTCACTGTCACTGAGGTCAAGGCCTGAAATAATGAATGAATACTTATATGACTATCTGCACAGTCATTATGGTATTATAGATTAGGTTGCATCACAGGGTGTGGAGTGTTACTGACACGAGAGGACCATGTCATACAAGAGTTATGAGCAACTTGCATGTTGATAAGCATTTTTCAAGCCCTTTCATTACTCATAAACCACAAGTGTTACACAGAGTGGTATAATGCAAGGTAAAAGGAGAGATTGGTTTGACATTACACAATACCCCCCAAAAAACACATGATGTTGCAAGAAACTACAGATTCATCTTTTTCTCATGAAATTATCAAAAGATAATACCACTTCTTCTAATTTATACCTCAGTGACGGTTTTGAAAATACTGTAGAAGATATTAAAGTTCATAGAGGAGACTGCTTGGGGTGTTTGTGTGCGATTTAACTGGCAGGTTTCTCACAATTCAACAGAGCTCTGGTGGCTCTGATTCACGTGGCTTGACTTAGCTTCACTGTTCCACCAACCTGTCTCCCAAATTTGAATAGATAAGATAGTGACAGGTGTGAAGCCCGGAGTATTGAAAATCTAATCTCTCAACATTTTCTGTATATTACAGGTTCCTAATCTTTCTCATATGGCAGACAATTTCTTGCTAATGTCCTGATGCAGTTGTTCAGGACACACAGCCAGCATAATAAAAGTCAACTGCGACAATTCTAAATCTCTTTCTCAGGCCATCACCATCTCTGTTTTCTATGCATACTAGCAAGCTGCAGCAGTGATACAAACAGAGCTAAGTAGGTGATGGATTGTTTACATGAAGTGCTCACGACCTACTTCAGTTCAAAATCAGTATCATCTTGTGAGCTTGACAGGTAGAGATCATGAAAGTTACTGAACAGACAGACCATGCTGAATTCAAATGTAAATATTTCTGAACTGTGACCCTGTTTTTAGCACTAATTATTATGCAGCCAAGCTGTAAACCCTCTGAGGCCCAGTATCAGTTCACAGACCTAGAGCTGGAAACAACTGCTACACTACGGCTTAAGAGCTAACATAACAGACTTTGGCCTTTTGGCTAAATGTTCCCCAGAGGATAATAAAATTGGTCAAATATTACAGAAATCAAAACTTTGGTGTGTTTCTTTTATACAGTGGCAGAAAAGATATTTCTTTTTTTGATGATCTTTCATTTTGTCTTCCTCACATGCATGACTCTCCTCCATACCAGGAATGCAACTTTCATTGGCAAGCAACAGATGCAAAGCACAGCTAAGCTTTGAATGTGCATTCAAATTAGCAAAGACACCGGCTGCCACTGTCAAGTTAATTCAATTAGAAAATTTTCGATCAGGGGCCAGATGACAAATCATAATCAGCAGAGAGCTGATCACAAAATATCACATATTTTACTGACACTTCTTCTAGACATTATGTTGCTTATTATCAGCATAATGACTGGTCAATTCAACTACAGATTATGTGATACAACAGAAGAGCCTAGATTAAGTTCCTAAATTCCTACCTTAGAGGCAACAATGAGAGATCTCTTTCCCACAGGACAGACCACCATCAGCCAATCAGTGCCCAGTTCTGATGGCACATCCACCAGCCACTCTGACAGCATGAGCTGAAGAAGAGAAGGAACTTTTGTTAACAGACTTGGCATTTGATTTTCATCAACATTTATATTAGAGAGTCCAAGAATAATAGTGGAAAACCTGTCTGCGTTCATCATGCTTATACAAACACTAGCCAGAGCAAGAGTGTAATTATAAAAACGAAGGGAGAAGCGCCCTCTGCTGGACAAAATGGAGACTGAACAAAATAATATGTCTGGGGTATAAATCAACCTCTGACCTGGTTTGCATAATGTTTTGGCAGCTTCCTCCTCTCAACCTCCATTCCCTCTTCCTCTGTGTTGCCATCTTGCTCCCGTTGCCCCTCCTCTTGTTTCTCCATGTCCTGCTCCCCATCACTATCTGCCCCCGTCCAGTCCCCATCAGCCAGACGTCGTGCATGGTTCACGTAGTTTAACCTTTTGCTGAGATTAACAAAAAAAGGCTTTCATTCATTCTGATTTGACATTTAACTTACCTGCACACAGAGCTTACTAGTCTCCCACAACACTGAAATGCCTCAACTGACTATCAGTAATTTGTATTTTTGACTGCCAACTGTAAAAGCGTTAGATCCACAGAAGTGCAGCTGATAAAATCATCCATGATAGCTAAACACATCCTCTTGTCTCATTTTGTGTTTCAGCAAAACAAAAAGATGACAATTAGGTAAATCAAACTACATTTTCTTATCAGAATATGTACCACTTGGAACAAAAGCCTAAATTTCTAAGACATTAACCTTTTTTGCAAATCAAGGAAGCGCCGCCGTCGCTCACTCTGCTCTAGCACACTGTACTTGCTCTTGTACTGTGCCAGCCGAGGGTGGGGGGCAGCTGTACTGTTGGGCTCCTTGGACAGAGCAAAGCTGGCTGAGAGGGCTTGGGTCAGGGCATCCATGGGGACTCTGCGAAACAATACAAGGGTTATACAGAGTGCTGTGAAAAAGATGATGATGACTTTTATTATTCTTATTATTTTTTACAGCATCTTAATCAGACAGACAGTTGTTATTTACTGTGAACACAGAAATTGTTTCAGGTCATGAAAAAGTTCTAGTGCATTAACAGTTGAAGAACATCTTGCTTTTAAATGCCTGTTTGCTGCAGTGTGTGTACTAATTTTTATTCACGTCAAAACAACTGAATATATAATTTGCGCAGAAGTGACAACTTTTGCATAGACCTGTCAGTCATTACATGACATAGTTCACATGCTTATTTGATGTAGTTGCTTCTGTTTGCACCTCAAACTAGTGGTTCTCCAAATTATCAACGCACATCAAAATAGAGGGGGTTATACGTTGTCAATTTTGGTTTTATACTTTCGTACATTAAGCCAGCCATTAAGACGTCATAAAAACTTTTACCATACAGCTTAGTTACAGGTACTTTAAATGAGCCCCATGTATATTTAAAAAAAAAAAGGAAAACAATAGAAACACCACCACAATCTACATCTTCCATACATTTTTAAAACAAAGTGACATTTATAACCTTCGTGAATATAGTAGTTATTCCTAGATGTACCTAATAAACTGGCAACTGAGTGTAAGTGGCAAACCGAACTAGTATTAAGTCCTGTGGAGGAGAACCTAACCATAATGTAGCGTATGAGACTAACAGTGATTAACCTTTATCTAGTTAGAGTTTATTTGACCCCATTTCGTTTTACTCTGACATTATAAATCCAAGGAACTCTTATTAAAGGCTGCTACAGCTAGCTAACGTTAGCCAGCCAGTTAGCATCATGCTAAACCCGCGAGCGTACTGGGGGCGAAGTAGTCGCAACGCCGATTCAACATCGTTAAGTTACTGCTTTAATTTCTACTAGTTGAACATAAAATTAACAACTGGACTAAAGGTTTTGTCAGATTATACTGAATACATTAACGTAATATGCAGTTACCTTGGACGTCCAGAGAGGCTGCCGCTGTTGAAACGTCACGATGTCATGTTTCCCACCACGGGCGACTTTTAGTTGGCCGACCAGCAGCAGAAAACTAACCCGGAGTTAGTTTGTTTTTTTCAGGAATTCTAAAGTTTTAACTTAACTAGCATTATACGTAAAATAATTATATCGAATAATAATTTGCAAACAAATGTCTCGCGTCAAATCATCATTCTCATACATAATAACTTTTTAATGTAGGATCAGTCTACTTTTGTTTTATTAATGGATCCACAGCAGAAAACTCACCCGGAGTTTGTACATCATGGACTTGGGTAATGAGGGAAATAATGGAACAAAGTACACAGCATGTGTAGACAAAATACTGGAAAGTAAGTGTTTATATTTTCTGTAATTTTGAAATGTCATGTTATTAGAGGAAATTATTAACTGATTTGAATAATCTGACAGCCTATTTCTCGAATCAAAAATATTAGAGCCTGTTAAATAAGTACTTATATATATGTAATACGATCAGTTACTAATATTGATTGTGTGAGAAAACCTTCAACAGCATCATAATGTCTTAAGACCAGTCAGAGAGTGATATGAGGGTTTTTGTGTATGCAGTGGGCTAAAAGAAGTACATCCATTCCCTCTAAATATAGTGGAGCACCAGTCAAAAGTAACTAGAAATCATCTCGCAAAGTACAGGGACCTCATAATTGTACTTAACGCGTATTTACTTTTTAAACATTTAATCAATTTGATTCAGTTGCAATGAAATTATCAAGGCTTGAATACGAAAATGTATGGAGACAGACCTATTACTATTACTACCAACAAGAATGAGCATTATTATAATAGTCATCATCATCGTTATTATCCTTTCTTTCTTTTTAGCCAACATCATTAACATCATCATCTTAAGTCTGACTACAGTAGTGTGCCTTGCTGTGTGTTATTTTTATGTTATTCCTGTCGGGGGCGATGTTGAGCCGGCTTCTCCTCTTTCAAACAATATAAAGGGGCTCATGAAAAAAAAGGCGAACTTGCGTTCAATTGTCCAAGCCTCACGTCATGGAAAGACTTACTTTGTTGCGGCGCGCACGGGAATAATCCCAAAGAAATAATATCGGAGCGAGATGTGTGTTGATCCTCTGTAGGAGCAGATTATTTGGTTGCTCATTCTGCTTTCTGTGAATTTAAAGGATCGACTGAAGATGCGCAGGAACCTGTTTACAAGGAAAACGCAGCAAGTTTGAGTCTGAGGGAATGCGGAGCAGGCTCAAAATGCACGGGGATACCATTACTCATTCCTCTGTTTTTCTTCACGTCAGGTCACTTTGTCTTGGAAATATTTTCACCAAGGATCATTTCTAGGCTCTGTAATGAGAAACAAGTGTCCGGGAGGCGTAAAACGCGAGGTCGCAGCGCAGTTTCTGGGGATTAAAGCCACCGTTGGCGCTGGTGGAGGAGCTCTTTGGTGAAACCAGTTTTGTTTCTGAACCTGTTGTGTTTGTGATGCGAAAGGAGGTAGAATGTCTTTATGTTATGAGTAAATTAATCTCTTACAGAGCCTTTATAGCCTAAAGTTATTTTTAGACTTTAAAGTATAATACATAATAAGACAATAGAGCTATAGCCTCAATGGGCTGAGGATGCTAGTGGGCATAGTAGGCACATTTTAGACTTTTATTTTGCCAGATAGAATTAATAGTTTTACATATCAGAAGTTTCTGATTATTAAATTTACATAGGTCATCTTATGCTGTTACACACCTGATCCAGCAGCTGCTATGTAATTTGAGATGACTTTAAATATTACAGTGAGCTAGTGTGGGATATTTTCAATACAGCATGCATGAAGACAGTATCAGCAATATAATTTAGACACTTCTGGTTTAGGACGCACTGGAGTATCAAGATGTCAGTGAAAGCCAAAGCCATCTACACTTTTCTAAGTGAAAACAAAGAGGAGATTAGCATCCAGGAGAATGAAGAACTGGTTATCTTTGATGAGAACTCAGTGGATGGCTGGTTTCAGGGGGAGAACAGCCGAGGGGAGAGGGGTCTCTTTCCAGCGTCTTATGTGGAAATTATTCGCACTCGCTCAAACTCTAATGTGACTGACTCCTCCATCAGCCCTCCAGGCTCTTTAGGAAAGGTCTCCTATTTCCCCTCATTACCAAATACCCCTCCTCATTTACAGCAGTCTTACTATGATGATGAAGATGACGATGACTGGGACGACTGGGATGACAGGTCCACAGTGGTGGAAGATTCAGACCACACTAGGAGCCCAGGAGCTAATGGACATGCCCATCAGAGCCCGATGTCCAACAACCCCAATGTACACTACCGGGCCAAACCCCACATGGAGAGACAAGACAGCATCTCCAGCTCCAGGAAAGGCAGTATGGTGGGCAGGAACTTGAACCGATTTTCAAGCTTTGTCCGTTCAGGGGTAGAAGCCTTTGTTCTGGGTGATGTACCCATGATGGCAAAGATAGCTGAGTCGTACACCATTGAGATGGGTCCCTTGGGGCCCCGGTGGAAGGAGAACCCACAGCCTTTCTCCTGCTCAATCGAAGACCCCACAAAACAGACAAAGTTCAAGGGCATCAAGACCTATATTTCATACCGGGTCACGCCGAGCCACACAGGGCATCCTGTTTACCGGCGCTACAAACACTTTGACTGGCTGTACAACCGCTTACTGCACAAGTTCACTGTGATCTCTGTGCCTCACCTGCCTGAGAAGCAGGCCACAGGGCGATTCGAGGAAGACTTCATCGAGAAGCGTAAGAGACGACTGATACTGTGGATGAACCACATGACCAGTCACCCAGTCCTTTCCCAGTATGAAGGCTTTGAGCACTTTCTGATGTGTGCCGACGACAAGCAGTGGAAACTGGGCAAGAGACGGGCAGAGAAGGACGAGATGGTAGGAGCCCATTTCATGCTTACCCTCCAGATCCCTAATGAGCACCAGGACCTTCAGGATGTAGAAGAGCGGGTTGACACCTTCAAGGCCTTTGCTAAGAAAATGGATGACAGCGTGATGCAGCTCACACATGTTGCCTCGGAGCTGGTGCGTAAACACCTGGGTGGCTTCAGGAAGGAGTTCCAGCGGCTAGGAAATGCCTTCCAGTCCATCAGCCAGGCGTTCATGCTGGACCCTCCCCACAGCTCAGATGCCCTCAACAATGCCATTTCCCATACAGGCCGTACCTATGAAAACATTGGAGAGATGTTCGCAGAGCAACCTAAGTATGACCTCTTCCATATGCTGGACAAGCTGTCGCTCTACCAAGGCCTGCTCGCCAACTTCCCAGACATTATTCATCTACAGAAAGGTAATGAGCTTACCCATGAGTCGTTTCAATATGTGAGGGATGTGACTGAATTAGCTCTTCATTTAAAACCAAATAAACATATAACTTTGTAAAAAGTGAAGTTCTGCGTGTGGTGGTCCAGCAGGGCGTAGTAGCTTGATAGAGTCGAGACAGGCAGCAGCTACATTGAGAAAGTATTGCAAAAGCTTCAGTAATGGTTTAGAATAATATACAAAGTGTCTGCTAATGGGAACAGACTGCTGATGGCCCATCATCATGTTTTGTTTCTCAGTCTGTGCTATTTATTTTGCTGTGGATGGCAGATTAGGTCAGGTTTTGTCTCCAGCATCTCCTCTCTCTTCCTCATCACACGGACACACACCGTTTAACATAACATTGTGTGAGTATGTTTTAAGCAACATTCTGGGAAGACTTTTAGGTCAGAGTTTTTGCCTACAGTGTGTTAGGTCGTTTGCCACATGCTTTCTCCTTTAACAGTTTCATAACTCCTAGCACAATTGGACAAATAGGAATTTCTGAAATTAATCAAACTATTTACCCAACTAGTGATGTAACAAAACTACCATTAATATTAAGGTGTTTTTTTGTTCAGGTACATTCCTTTTTTTTTTCTTTTAAAAGTTGATGAAACAGACACAATGATGTGACAGGGACATCTGACTTACATTGGCAGGTAGTGGCATGTCAGAATAAAAGTTACATCATCAGGTTGTCTTAACCTTTGTGTAGTAGTAGTTTGCAATTCCTGTTTTATGAAACTGATTTTGGTGACGTCCTCAGTGCAGAGCAGTAAATCCTTTAATCATGTTGACATCTTTATCCTCTTTCCAGTAGTTATTAGCACCAAAGATATCCTCATTGTTGCTACAGGAAATGTAAAATACACCTTGTCCTTTTGCACTAAGGGCACTTAGACATCAGACCTCCAGAGAAACAGATGCAAAAGTTTCTAACTGAGGCAAAGTTACAGTGTATTGTTCTTATATGCTAATATGGAGACTCTGAGCCCTTCAAAGACCACCGTGTTTCTTCCTAAAACTCCGCTTCCAGAATCACACTACCACACACAATCTTTAGAAATGTGGCGTAATAGAGCCGAGTAATGTTGCATCAGGCTGCTACTTTTCAAGAAGTGGTCCAACCTGTTTGCAGTTATCAGTATTAACATCTGTGAGAAACAACAAATTCCCACAGTGGCAAGAAATCATCTGAGCAAGTTAGAGATTGGAATCAACGGCTTATTTTACTCTACTGTGTTAGCATAACTTTGAAATCATAAACACGTAATTCTAACAAACTATTATAATACTCGTCACGGCTGTGCTCGTGATGGCTGATTTTCATAAACCCCATTAAATATTAGCTCTGCTCAGATCTGTAACTCAAGCGTTGTCTCCTGTTAACCTTTTCAGTCAGAGCACTGGCATATCAGCACTGTGTATCAGCTGTCAGACAAGTAACTCTATCAGCTGATTGGTGTTAGTTCAGGAGGAATGAGAAGGCTGCTACCAAACAGTAAATAATGCTGCTGGTACATTTTATTATCTACGTCAAACAGCTGGTGCACAGTATTACAGAGGTCATTTGTGATACGATTCAGCTATTTACATTCAGTTACTCCACCCGTATATTGGAACAAATGAAAAAAAAAAAAAAACCTAAAGCAGAACGATAGTAAAGGGCAAGTCCAGCTACCGTAGCTGTAAACCTGGATACACATACCTATTTTATTTCTGAGATAATTAAAAATAGGGAAGTCATATACATGTACTTCTAACAATTGTAGTACTGAACATTGGCATTCAGTTCCTGCTCGGTTTTGTAGCATCGTGTCCCTGGTCGTTAACTATATTTCACCTGATTTAAGTAGTACATATTTGCAAAATGTTGACCATTTAATTTGGAGAAAGTAAAACTATTTAGTTGACGTTAAACAGCAAAGTGTTTCTTGTTTAGCTAAAGGAATAGTTCAGCATTTTAGGTACTTCCTTCACTTTCTTGCAGAAACGTTGATGAGAAGATCCATCACGCTTAAATGCCTGTATGATAAATATGAATCAGTAGCAGTGGGAGATGGTTATCTTAGAATAAACACAGGAGAAAACAGCCTGGTTCTGTTTGTGTATTGTATTTAAAATCCTACAAAAATGAAGTATGTGCCAAAACTGTTTGTTTTATGCTACTTTTTACTCTGCTGAGCTTTCCCTGCCGATCCAGATAACTCGCCTCGATGTGACTTGTGTTCTTCGGAACCAGATACAGCTGTGGCAACACTCAGGACACACACAACTAAGCTTGACCTTTTCCAGTGTGCTCCTCCTCTTGCACTTCATCTTCACATGGCTTCTTCCCTGCCTGATTTTCCTCTCCACTGAAGCTGTTTTGACTGCGTGTCGTGGTGTGCATGTAAACTGCAGGAATGTTGAATTTGGTGGTGGACAGCGACTGCATGTGGCCTTGATAAAATGTGTGTAGGGAGGAGAAGGTTTTGGGTAATGTCAGAAAAATGTCAGGGTGTACTCTGGATGTCTTTTTCTCCCATTTTTTTTGTCTTCTTTTGACTTTTATTCAACAGACCATCTCTTCTGGTCTCTGCTTTGGCTCAGTCTGCAGATCAGTTTATCACAGAAGCTTCACTTCTTGCCTTTATCCTGTTCACATGTGGCTGCTTCTTTCAATCCCCCCTCCCTGTTTCCCCATAAAAACATCCATATCACAATATCTTGTCTGGACCATTGCCCTGGTTTCAATAAGAGAATGTAAATCTAGTGTGGTCCAGAGGCTTGGACTCCTAAAAGTGCATTGCTGCACTTTGACATTAAACTTGGCAGAGATTCAAAGTTAGACAAATGTTTCTCATTTGAACACAATTGAAAGTCTTGATCTGAAGGATTGATGTTGTCCGCTGTTGAATGAATAGTGGTTATTTTGTATTATTGTACACAATCATAAGCTGATATAATATTGGTCTGGTATCAGTCTGATTGTAAATATTAAATATGTTTTCTCTTCATACATTGACACTGCAGTAACCTGCATTTGTGAGAGCAAAGTAGATTTTATGTTCTGTAGATTTTGTGCTTTGTGACAATCGAGGCACTACTCTGAGATAAAACCACCTTTTGAAGTGCTAAATAATCTGAGGCTTCAGCTCTCCGTGACTTCGGATCTGCCTCACCTGTGTCCACAGGATGACATGTCCAGGCAAGTAAGGCAACAAAGACCGTTTTTGTCATTGTTGTGGATGAACCAAAACAATCACTAGTCTCTACAATAGATTGAGCTTGAAGTTGTGGGTTAGTTTGAATAGGCAGCACTGGAGTCATTGTGTTTTAAAAAGTTCTAAGTGGCATAAAACTAAGCAAAGGTCGTGACAAATGTTCTGTGGTAATAAGTTGTACATTTTGTAAGATAAAATGCAACAGACTTCAGATGTTCT
>JAUBNQ010000025.1:19967406-20009440 GCA_032353495.1 Ctenopoma kingsleyae | reverse complement strand
CTAAAGTATATCTGTAGGGGTTTACTGTAATAAGATTGTTGATTAGTAACAATGAAGTGCAGACATCTATAAGGGCCAAGATTACTACACACTATATACTAAAATATGTATTTAAAAAACAATATCAAGGGTATCAGTGTTACAGCTGCATCCTCTGTCTATATGCAAACTGATAAGGATAAAGCTTGCACTTCCTTGACTTGGTGAGCAGCCACACCAAGATTGTTTCAAATGTTTTCATGGTTATCGGTGTTAAAGCTACAGAACAATCATCACTATGTTCCTGAGGGCATTGCATCTTTAGAAGAAGTTTAACATGTGAAGTCTTTCACATCTCTGGGATTATGTGGGTGTCTACAGAACACAGAAAAACTGGTCGCAAACTCAAGCGCAAATGTTTTCAGTGTTTTACTTAGTAGCGGCCTCACCCTTATGAATGAAGATGACCTCTCCTCTGTTTATGTGAGCCTGCGTGAAATTCTGGACGCTCTCCTCGGGCGACTCTTTCAATGCCAGCATCCCATTGGTTGGCACGTCCACGTGGTAAACCAGTTCGTCTGCAGGGGTATCAGTGTCCTCAGTGTTCAGCATGCCGGGGGTGATATCAGCTTCTTCTCCAGCAAGAACCTGTGAAATATCAAAGGCAGAGGGAAAGAGAGAGAGAGCAAAAGAGATGAAAAGACACATTAGATCACTGAGTCTGAGTAATGTTTGGAGGAGTGCAATTCAAGCTGGGGGTGAGGAGTTTATCTGAAGATTATTAGAGGATGGATAGTTGGACGGATAGATCATTTTTAATTGAACCTAACTTTAATTAAAACAATTAAGCACAAAAACAAGGCCAGAGCCATCCTACAAACAGCCACCTCCAGAGTAACAATTTAAAAGGTTAATTATTTCTCTGTGGCAGTCAAGACGCTCCTGTTATCAGAAGATGGAGCACAGCAGTGCAGACTGAATGACTCTCTCTGGGTGGAGGGGCTTTAATGGACTTCTAATGGTCGACTGGCTGAAAGGAGCATTAATTGAAAGAAATGGGCCAGATCCTCAGAAAGACATTCTTAAATAGCTGAAATCAGTTGGGAGAGTGAGCCAAGGGTGCTCTGCAGCAAGAGGCACATATCGATCTCAAGAGCCATTCGCCCTCTGATACCTCTCTCTCTTTCCTCCTCCCTGTTACACAAGGTTCAGGCAGAAGGGTAGAAGAAGTCTCAGATATTAATGCTCCAGGTGTTGCTCACCGAGAGTTAGATACCTGTATGTAGAATTTCATGCAAAATGCCATGCGTAAACACATATGTTCTGCGTATGTGGACGAGTTATTGTCGAGCCCAGTTTCTCTCAGCCTGCTCATCTAGCTCTGTGGCAGTTACCACTGCCCATAAGCTATCATAAGCTATCACCAATGACTCTGAGTGAGAGAGAGCGCAGCAATTGTGGGACAGAGAGAATTAACAGGCAAAACATGATAAGAAGAGGTTTTTCCTCAGCTGGGAAACAGCAAAACAAAACTTGAAACTCAACATGCGTAGTAGCAGTACTGCAGTTTCATCTACTGAGTCTACAGGAGGATATGTTTATTATGAGAGGTTGTTATGCTGGGGTTGTATTTGGTTGCTTTTTAAAACCCCTGATGTCTGTTGTTGACATCTGAATTGTCGAAAATGTCTCTGTGGTTTCTGCAGTTGACGTGACGCCAAATTGTCCACGTGTGCCCAGCTTTCCACGGGAATTGAAATCCATGAAAAAAAAAAAATAAAAAAAAAATAAAAAATCCACCACAGAACTATACAGGTGAGGCAGAGGGGCATGGCACATCAGCTCTAGGGTGGATTTTCTTTAAATTTACTGTAAAGTCCTAAATGTTAATTTAATATCAAAGCTTATGCTGTATGCAATAACCAAACGTGTTATTTGGTGGCAACTCAATGGCCTCAAGAAAGTCCAGCTTCCAACAAATAGCACTGGATAACCGAGAATTGCCATGGATATGTACACTATAGCTACAAAGCCAGTCACTTAAATGAAACTAAATGTTATTTTAAATAAGACTAAATCATGCTAGTAGCTTTATGACACTGTCCTTGGGCACTGTGGTTTTCTGAGCTGATGTCAACATGCTGACATGGTCAGAATAAAAATACTTATATGCTGTTGTTTATATTTTTCAGGTCTTACGGTCCACCCAGACGTAGAGGTTAGGATGTTTAGATGTAAGGAGGACGCTAAAATAGGGATGATCCTTGGAACACCAGGTTGGAGAAGAGTCAGACCTGAGTCAGAGGTTTGATCCTTCAAATACAGCACCTATACGGAAAAAAACTCTTATGTCAACAGCCTCTCATGTGTCAGATACCTCCATGATAGGATGGGCGTAAACTGCCTGGGTGAGCTCAGGAAGTGATGTGTCACCTTCAGAGGAAGACAGTCACATCATCCAACTGGAAATGATGGTTCTGCATCATTTTAAGTCACTGATAGGTTTCAGCGCTATTTCAGGTACAGCTGACAACTGCACCATATCAGCCAACATCAACAAACAGTGTAACGTTGTATTTACTGTGCCGTGCTGCAGAGGACCTGAGATATCGGGCCTCAGAGAGACTCGACTTCCTCGGGACGGTTTATATCTCAGGCTGGCAGAAAGCAGAGCCTCGTGGTTTGTCCGGGGGCACACAGGAGCGCAGACAGAGCCCAAACATTCTGAGCCAAATCTGGACTCTAGTAGAGAGGGTGGAAGTGAATCTGTTTGCCTTAAGGCAGATCACCCACTATCCACTGTACACCAAGGACAATGCAGCTGCTCAGTGCTTTCCCACCCCTCTGTTTTATCTCTCTCCTTATCAAGCATGAGAGGCTGATATTGCTTCTGGGAGCTGTGGACATGGTATGCAGAGATGACTCAGCTGATAATAGCACCATCCACCATCCATTTTTACAGGCTACAACTAGTGTTACAGCATAACAGCATCTTCAGCCACTACTAACAGAGCTGTACCTTACATACAGCTGTGGCTATAACTGCAGCATTTATGCTTATTCGATCTGCTTCTTGACCATGTGCAGCATCCACATGCGCAAATATAATTGTGTGTGGTCGCAAACATGCTTCTGAACACATTTAACCACCAACAGCAGTGATATCATGTGGTCCTGGATTACACCTGTGCATTACTGAAGGTGACAAATCAAACCACTGGAGGTCAGCAAAAAAACAAGATTTTTAGGACAGATAGTTACTCTTTCATCCTTTAGTTTGTTTCAGATACATGGAGCACAAAATCAAAAAGCAGTATTCAAGGATAATCTAAGGGAGCGTGTATGTACAAGAGAAACGCAAATCCTCCATGTGGTAAGATATGTGACATAAAAATAGTAGTTTTTGGAAAAGCATTAAAAGAGGGGTCACTGAAATGTTTCTACGCAGTACTTTAATGCAAATTACCTGAGAAATATGAGTCTAGGAATCATTAAAACCATTTTAAATATAAGCTGAAGGTTAAGAAATGTACAAAATTGTGCTAATTACAAGCTTAACACCCACACAGAGGTAGAGGGGAGGTTCACCTGTGAGACAGACACATTAAAGTGCCTTTCATTACATTCCTGCATAATGCCAGTGTTTTCAGTAGCTTTGTCATGTCAATTCCAAATCAGATGTATATATCTGAAGAGATGATTTAAGAGATTGCCTTCTCATAGTTCTCTTACACATACAGCACATCATTGTATTGGCTTTAGTGATAGTGTGTATTGTTACACACATTATCTATTAACATCATGCTGAAATTCAACTTTATATGTGATTTATAATGGAATTTATTAAAATGATATCACAGTAGAAAACAATATTTACACAGTAAAACAACCTTGTTGAGTAAATTTACAGTATCATTAGTATCTAGTTGAGATGGGAAGGTGGGTGTGAATTATTGTCTCTATATGTCAGCTGCGAGACAGGTTGGCGCCCCGTCCAGGGTGTCGGCTCCAGAACCCTTTTGACTCTTTACAGGATGAACAGTTCAGACAACGGATGGATGGATAGTTCAGATGGTCTTTTTTTTTTTTTTTTTTTTTTACTGCGCAATCCCCAATCCTCAACACTAGATGGCTACATCAGCCCACTCTAAACCCCCAGTGAGGCGCCACACAATCTAGGGCAGGTAATCTGAAAATGGCCTTGCAAATTGATGGTTTATATAACAATCAATGCATTTAGTACCTAAGAGGATGGACTGCAAATTCAATTTGATCACACACAATAGCTGATATTTCATTTGGAGGCAGTAATGAAGGAGCTGCAACAGGCAAATGACTTTGTTTGCTGTTGAGTCATCAGCAAACAATCTTTTAAATGTTTAAGACGCTGATGTGTGTGTGCCAGACATTTGAAGCTGTATCACAAACTCGCATTGGAAATCCATGCTGGTTGAGGTAAGAGTTACACTAGTGTGCCCCAATGCATTACTAGGAGGAGGGAAGTAAAGCTGGACAGACTACAGGAAAAACAGCAAAAAAGATGATAGGCGTTGTAGTTGCCATGAAAGAAACAACACAGCAGTGATGTTCCCTTTTTATTTGTTCCACATCTGCAGTAATGGCATCTGAGACACAGATTAACTACACATACCCTCTCCTGCTTTGTGTTTTGATGAGGGATGAACCAAAATTACTGTACTTCATCTCTCACTCACTGGTCATATGTACAAAAAGCAAGGGGGATTAGGCTGGCATTCATAACAAACGTGTTTGGATAGTTATATAATCCTGCAAAAATTTGGAAAGAGTCAAAAGAGAAAAGGCAATGGCACAAAGACTGATGGAAATTCCATAGATACATAGAAGCTAGTTGCTCAAAAAGTCATACTGACCCAGTAGGACAACTTTTCATAAATACAGCAAAGTCAAAGAAAAGCAGCCAGGAACAGACAGAGATATAGTGTAAACCCTAATCGAGATCAGATGTATCCTTCATTGTGGGCCAAATGGGATGAATGTAAGCTTGAACAGTGCCTGATCCTGGCCATGTTAGTTATCATGTCTGATCATCTGCTGCAGAGGTCACTGCACACACACATTTCCTGCTTTAAATCACTCCAAGCGCTGCTGGGCCAGCCCTGGCTCTGTCTGGGTTAGACATCCACATATTATTATGTTACATACTGCAGCCGCAGCAGAGGAGGCACAGGGATTGGATGCCGCCCTCACTCTGCCAGAAAGCCGCGGTCTCCTCGACCATCTTGGTTTTTCCAAAAATACGGGTTGCCACGGAGACACAGAGCCGCAGGCAGAGCGGGGAGGGCTGAATGACACAGTTGGTTTCCAGTTCTGTGAGCTGATTACTGCTAGCTTTTTCCAACTGCCTGCCTAGCCTTACAGTAGAATATACTCCATTGATCCTGCAAAACTTTTCTTTAACAACTGACGTAAATCAGTTTGAAAGCATGTCTCAAACACACAGGGAACCTCCTGCAGATTCAATCTAACACTACTGCTACTGAATAAACACCTTTAGACAACAAACCAATTACTGTGACAAAGTTCTTTGGCTACATCAGAAAATATCGACTAAAATCAATTATAGACTAACATATGTTTTCATTTTTCTTCATTAATATATCTTTAAAATAGAGGGAGAGTAATATGTTTCCTACTTTCCTCTTCATGTGCAAACTTACAGCAAATTTGATACTGCGTTGTATCACCACCCTCTTGTAGTTACGTGACTTAAATGAGTCACTTTCCACATTTTGAAACAGTCAAGCTGAGAATATGCTAATTCACTTGTATTTTATGACTCTTTACAAAAACAAATATGCTGTGGAGGCCACTGCTGAACTGATGCATCGTGCGTCATCATCTGTGAGGTCAGTATTCTTCAGTGTCGAAGTCAAAATTCTCTGCATTTATTGTACTGGCTGCATGAAGTGAATTTAATTCTCAGTTCATACACGATTCATGATGGTGGACTGTAGCTGCAGCTGAAACCATCCAGTATGGATACAAGAAAGATCAGTAAAGTTTACAGAGTTCATGCAGAGTTCAGAGTTCATTAATTCTTAAAACTCTGATTCTATATCAGCTATCGCAGTATCCCTGTTTTACCTTTGAACTACTATTATAAAACAGTCTAGAGGGTCAGAGAGGATGACTTGTGTCTTCATATCTGGTGGGACTTTAATGAGTTGCTAAACACTATTAAAGTCACATACTTTTTTTTGTCAGAAAATCAATTACAAAATCAAGACTCAAGAATAAAGCACTTAAGCGTAAAGCACAGAGTAGCAGTTTTTAGAAGCTGACCTCTCGTCAACATGTCAAAATCTCATCAACCATAATAAAGCCATTAATCATGCTTTCATATTTTGTGTGGCTGGGGCATTGGACCAATCATGCAAAGTACGGAGCAGGTGGGAATGCCTACGGCCTGTCAATCACATATGCTTATGTGAAACCAGTTCTCTTCTGCATATTGCAGAAGACAAAGCAAGCATGTCCACAAAACTATCATTAAGAAAAACTATAGCTTCAAAATGGAACATAGCTGAAGTTAAGCTATTAGTTTTCTTCACAGTTTTATTTTTTTAGCATAAATAATGTTTTGAAAGATTGCAGTGAAACATGTTTTCTTTCCTCCTCCGCATGGTCAGCTTGAATCCACATCAATTGAAATGTAGCAATAAAGCATCAAACTGCCGGAAAGCTAAAATTTTATGGGTGTAAAAGATTTTCCTAAAGCAACATTTCCATCCAATGAGAGTGTTGGAGGAAAGCTGAAAGTAAAGGCACTTTCAAAGAGCAAAACATTACCTCCAGTCCTGTGTTACGTGTCAGTTTTGGTGGCTCGTCATTGACTGGTATGACAGTCACTGAGATGGTGACGGGGAGGCTCCGGCGCTCAAGCTCATAAGCCGAGGCAGAGAGTGTAAAACTGTCTTCTGTGCTCTCTGTGCTGTCGTGCATGTAGAAGACTTGTCCAAGTTTTACCTGGAGAAGACAGGGGGAAAAAATTCAGTTGTCACTCAGTTTTGAATCAGATCTGACCAGTCGGAAACAAACAAAATACATCAGCTTAAAGGGTGGAATAAAACGTTACAGGCTGACTGCGTCTCTTAACATCTGAATCCAATAAACACCACATCCTGGCTGATCTGGATAAACTCCTGTGATACCTTACAAATAATTATTGATACTACTCATTCTATGAAAACCAGTGTTATAATCTTTGTTATTCCTTTAAGTGGCTATCTAGAAACTTCTTAATCTACGTATAATGTACACTATATCTTTATTTTTTGTTGTCTTAAGCATATCGTATGCCTTTGCCAAAGTCTGAGATAAGGGCTATAATCAGGTCTCAAAGTCTTTTGGCAACACATAAACAAAGAGAATCTCCCTTGTGCGACAAAACCTTGAGGGAAACCAGATGCACAAAGGAGTCAGTCATCCAGTGTCTAGATGGAAAACAGTACCAAGCTAATTCTGCTGACTTTCTGCATTCAGAATCTCCAGGAATCTCAGCTCCAAGACCCCGTGTTCCTGTCTCAGTCCTGTAGTCCTATCTGGACCGCATAATCTTCCTATAAAATCTTATCTTGTGCTGCTTTTTGGCAAACTGACTGAGATACAGGGTATTTCTCACTCAAGAGGACAGTTTGAACATTTTCTTGACAAGAGCCAGTAAACTGCTGGTATGAGAGGACCTCCTTCCGAAAGCAGGAAGTGCCAGTCCGATCCCATATGGATCCCATATGAGTGGCTTCTAGAATAACAACCCCCATCATCATTACTGATCATGGAAAGGCAGCGAGACAATCAGTCTGCAGCCATAGCGGATGGTTGTTGGAACTGATCTATGTGTCAATATTTGATACTAGCTGCATCATTTATTTATTTAATAAAAATCTCTTTGTCAATTTTAATAGCTGCGCGAATGGAAGAACTAACAGAGACCTCATGGAGAGCTGAATGATGGAAGCAAAGGTTTATTAGGGCAAAGTGTCTCCGTTTTTCAATATTTCTTCAAGTTGAATCCCACTCATCGTAGCATATGCTAATGAATGTGTATATGACTTTATTTTTCGTAGCAGCACAGTAATTTAGAGTCTACGCTGTGTCTAGAAAAATGCCGTATATTTTCTGACACAGATTCTATGCTCATGTGACACATCTGGGCCACACAAGACAGAGTTACTTTACATTCTTGTGTTAGGTGTTCATGCTGATTTTCTGCATGAGTCACTCTTTTTTTTTTACTCACTGAACACCCCCCATGTTACTGTACGCTTACATAACCTCAGTAAACCACCCCAAATGATGACTTTATCACAAAATTACTACACACACCAGTAAGTCTAGTGTCCATTCCCAGGGGCAAGGGGGACTTGCCCAGTGGAGCTTGAAATAGCATTGGAAAAAAACTGCAATACAGAAAAGTACACACACATCCGACTTTAATTTTGGAACAATTACAGTCTGGTTTAAATGTTGCGCAGACTGAGGCTTGGACATTTATTCTCCAATGTGGTACTCATTTGGGAGCGTTGACTGTGTTTCATTCTCTGGGAGAACAGTAAAAGAAAACAAAAAAAAAAAGGGAACACACAGTGCACACATAAAAAAAGTCTCCAAGAAGCACTATGAAGAAAAGCTTTTTCTCTGTCACTTTTCCATAGTGGCAGATGATAATATCTATGTTCATTGCTGCCACCCTGCTGCCAATGTAATCAGCACTTCGCACTCGAACCATTTGAGTTACACATTGGGATATTCGGGAGAAAGTATAAGTGAGTCTGGCAGCAGCAAATCACGAGAGGTTTGTGAACACTCACACATTATTATAGGAATATACTGGGCCGGTTTATTTTGGCTTCAGGCGGTCCAAAGGCATCGTCAGTTTTTCCACAATGGTTCAGCAATACGCGGCAGACCAGGGCTACATGTAGGAGCTATAAGATATGTGTCTAACTAGCTCCACTAAACTATGTGGTCCATTCAGAATGCATGAGGTTTTTCCACCAGGAACTACTCATGCATTTTTAATATTTTCCTAAAGCTGGGGCCTCTGAACCACACTGAGGAAGACGAGAAAACCGTGCTGCAGCAGCTCCCAGACTCTCCCTCCCTTTTTATCTGGTACTACACAACAAATCCAAAACAGCACTTAGTAGTAACTGAGGAAAGTTCCATGGTGACACTGTGCTGTGGTAATACTCTTGACCAACCACAATCTAGTCATGAGTGGAAGCTGGTAGTACATGCATTGAAATTATAAACATGGGATAAAATGATCATTGTCTTTTTTAAGGGTCTTGAGGGAGGTTTTGAGTCGCAGAGCGCTAAAATCATGTGAGTATTTGCCCAAATGAAATTCAGATGTTGGTTATGGTTACTCGTCATTGAAATGCGGATGAATCTAATCTATTTAATCTTTGTGTTATACAGTGGTAGACAGAGGATCAGATGTTTTGCTGGATTTGGCACTACGTCTTCGTGAATGAAAGGCTTATTTTACAAGGCATCTAATAGACAGTAAGGAGCCAGGGCAAAAATAAATAAGAACTAAGTCCATGTTTAGATTTTAAAAAAGTCTTTGAGACTCAGTGAAGGAACAGATCATACAAAAGATCACACCAATGGTGATACAAAGATGAAAAAGGAAGAGTAATGAGAATGTAAAATGAAGTTGAATTTAAAATGTTTCTTTGCCATCTATTATGGCTCTACATACCTCATTCCATGTAAAATAATGAACTTCATCTCCCTCCAGGTAGCGGAGTTCCCCATGTTGTGGATGCTCTGCAATTAAAAAATCGATGCTTGCCGTGCTGTAGAAGGGGTGTGAGATGTTTATAATTTCTGCATTAATCACTCTGCTGAGACCTTCCTTCACTGTAAAGTTGGAGATCTGGAGGGGGATAAGCCGGGGCAAGATGTTCACAGAGATCTGCAGGTCCTCCACGGACGTAAAACCATTACTGACATCCACTGCAAAGGCGTCATTGCCCTGAAAGAGATGGGTGTTAAAATATGTTTTTCATACACTGATAATAAACCTTGCCCCCTAGATTCATCAGAGGTCGGGGATGTGTTTTGTCTGATTTTACTTTCATTGTGTATATAACAGCGAACGAGCTGCCACATCAGATTTGTTACAACAGAATAAATCAAATGACAGTAAACCTCGATTGACGCAGACACATAAAGAATGTGCCCCTGATCGATGTCATCCTGTGTGAAGGTGTGAATGTAGTCGAGGACAGGTGACGCTGTGCTGTCTGAACTGTTTGTCAGCTTGACCACATGACCGAGCCCAGGAGGCTTTTTAATGGTGAAAACCATTTCTGTAGGTAGAATATCAGCTTGCTCCACCTGAAAGGCAAAGGAACAGCAAAAAGCACAGGCATAATTTATTATTTAACATTTGAATATATAGTTTTGTAGCTGAAGACTAGTAAAATAAGAACAAGTACATTGCTTTACAAGAACACTTTACACAGTAACATATGCTGCACTAATTCAAAAAGTTTATATATAATTCTTTTGACAAGTTAAGTGTAGATCACCATCACACAGAACACAAACAGATGCTGTTGTGTGAAAACTATCTCGAAAATGTTAACTTTTCATAAGCTAAAAAACCCACAGCTGTGCTTAATGCTTGTTTGCATGTGAATGCATTTTTCATACGATCCAGTGTTTTTTAAGTGGTTGATTTAGCTTGAGAACTATGTGAAACTTCTCAACCCATAAAAGAACACTAAAACATTCAGTCTCACTGAAAAATTCAAAATCACCATAAATGCATGTTTCTTTTACCCAAAGGTGACAGAAATGTGGTTAGTATAAATGCTGTTGTCTCTGAATCAAACGCTGAATGGAAAAAGAGGAACTACTCAAAAATAGCCAAAGGTTATGCAACTTTTCCAGCGACAGTTGGCAAAACAAACCAAATTAACTAATAAAACTTTGAAAAACAGTTTCCATTCGAAACTGGCAGTAGCAGCAGCAGAAAGTAGAGCTAAGCTACAGCTACACTTAACATCTGGAATTAGATGCCTTGTGGCATTTGCTGTTAGAACACTATGAAACATGAATTTTCGTACACTGCAGTAATCTGTTGTATCCTAAAATAGTGCACTGTTAACAACTCTAGAGTACTGTACTGTAGTGTAGCTACTGTCAATGACTGTACAATGTACAGTGTAATATGGAATTGGGACACAGTCTTTGATAGTACTGTGAACAGAAAATGAAAAAAACAACAGATGTTATGACATTTGACAGTTTTTAAAGACATGCAGGGTTTACAGCCATCCTTCTTTTAGGAGTTAAATAAACTCTCTGGCGCCAGAAGTGGTGGGGTGTTTAGCAGTCACGCTTGGGTAGGACAATATTTCAGAAGATCTTCACTACTTTTCACTTCATAGTAAGGACACACAATAGAAAGGCTCCCAGAAGTCATGTCAATTTTTATTGCTTGTAAAGTCCATTCTGTCAGACTTGTTCATTACATATTTCATCAGTGTGGGTATCTAGGTTCTTTTCTAATCAATAGTACATATTTTGTGCGCACTACTGTGAAACTCAAGTTTAAAAGAAATAATCTTTTCCTTTCAGAAATGTTCTTCAATATGCTGAAAGTCAAGATACTGTATACATACAGGCAAATTGTTAGGGATGGACCTACAATTTAAACTTCATTAATTGCTTTCAAAATGAAGTGCAGGCAGACTCATCTTATAAACTACAGTGGGCTTCAGGAAGCTCCTCAGGGTATACTTACTGCTCTGTTTTGAACCCTTAATAGACTGGAATTTAGTACATAAACGAGATTAAAAGCAGCAACTGCACCGTCATATTTAGCCCTGCTTTCATGTGGTTATACTATAGATTTGAGACAGGGTTACAAAACAGGTCACTGTGGTTAAATGGGTTATTTGAAAGGTTGTCGTCACCAGAAGAGAATGAAGAGAAAAGAACGTATAAATTAACTGTCGTCTTGTTGATTCTGAACAAAAGGGTGTCACACAGATTTAAATACATTTAAAATGTAGATTTGTTAACTATAGCTCAGAATCATATGCAAATGTTTTCAGTGGGAAAAAAAAAGTAATTTTTGCTCAACATATTGTAATTTCACAGTCAGTTAACATTACCTTGAGATGATTATGGTTGATTATGGTGTGCTCTCCCTCGTAGGAAATGATGACCTCATTGGTTATCACCTCAGGCTCAGACAGGTAACCTTGCTTAAAAATTTTAATCCTGAATGTGCCCTCTTTCGAATGTCCTTTCGCTTGGATGGTGAAACTGAAGGAATCCTTGGACCTCAGACTTTCATAATTGTGCTCATATGATACAACGCCTTTTTTCAGGTCCTCCTGGGTGAATGCTGAAGCCTCAATGCCACTCACAATAATTCTGCCGTCACTGGGTGGTGATGTGATCTGGAATTTGATTTCACTGTCATCTCTAACATCCATGTTGGAGTCAGCACTCAGAAGGGTGGTATTAAGGGTCTTGGTGCTCCCATGGTCAATAACAATGATTGTGTTGTTCACCACTCGCAGGTAGGGCTCACCTGCCTGGATCTGAAGGAGCGTGGTGGTCTTGTGGAAGCCATCTGACACCTGTAGTGAGAAACGTTCCCGATCTGCCCCGTGGTGAATGAAAAGGACATTTTTATCTTGCAGGTCGGCTTGTGTGAAACGGAAAAGAGGCTGTGATGGATTGGATGCTAAGACAATATTGCCTGAGAGGATTCCCTCACGAGCATAGACAATTTGAGTGTCATTGAAACCTGAGTCATCATCCTTAAATTTAATGACATCAGTTGTTAGCAGTCGTTGACCATGGCGGACCACATTGAACACTTTATCCACAACCCTCACTGGAGCATGCTCGTTCTTGGACTGGACTGAGATTCTGAAAACACCGCTAAATATCTGATTGTCTGAACTTTCTGTACCTTGATCATGTGCTGAGAAGTGGAACTCATCACTGGTGGTCTTAGAGCCATCGTGCTTGTAAATAAGCCTGTCGAGTTTGAGGTCTTCATTACTGAAAACTCTAATTGCACCCTCAAATCTGGGCTGCCCAGGAGGGGAGTCTCTTATCAGTCGTCCGTACTTTGGCCCTTGCGTGACCCGATAAACAAAATCTGTTGAAGTTGGTGACTCTATCCAAATATAGTTCTTGTTCAGAGTGTGTTCACCACCCTGCAAGACAACCAACCTCTCATTGGTCAAAACAGGAGCATCTAAATTGGCAACGATGTTAATTGGGAAGGTGTACAGGGGAGAGTACTGCTCGTCAGCAAAGACTCTGAACTGAAAATGATCTATACCATCTGTAGCTCTTTGCACCCGGACCCTGAAGCTTACAGAATTGTCCAAGATGTCCTGCTGGGTGAATGTGTCACCCTCAACTAGCACTTTGTCTAACAAATGGAGACTGCCCAGTGTTGGAGGTTTGACAAGAATGTATGTTACAGTTTGTGGATCTGGGTTTTTCCCTTTAACTTCAGCCAGAAGCTCTGTGGATCCAATTGTTTGCTCTTCACCAGCATCCACCTCCAGAGCAACCAGATTAGAAACTTTCACTGGTGCGGGAATGATCTTTACTAAGAAGACGTTGTTCCAAAGAGAGAAAGACCCCAGGTTGGTACTGAACTGAATCCTCTCCACCACAATATCTTCTTGGTTACTTGAATCTGTGCTGACATATCGAAGACGGTTTTGATCCAGATCAGATTGGTGGAAAGTTGTGACCTGCTTGTACATTCCATCACTCATAATCTGTAGTTCTCCGTATATCAGAGGTTGTGTGATGTTATATGTGACATCTCCATTACGAGGATGAGCGAGTACAGCCAGATTCTCTACACCTATTGTTGAGTTGCTTCCTTGAGTCAAAAGAAGGCCAGTGTTGGTGACAATAGTCATATGTGGCTGTGTTGCGGACAACTTTAAAGAAGTAGAATAGCTCATTGACTGTCTATCAGAGACTTCGAAGGTAATTCCAGCAGCACTTCCCCCTCTGTGTACAAAATAGATATTTCCATTTTTCAACTCCTTGCAAGAGAACTCTGAAATCTTTCTTCCGGGCTGTTGTCCGTTTTCTAGGTAACCAACCTCCATGGATGGCTGTGAAGTTACGGTTACTACTAATTCATTGCAGCGGTTTTCAGAATCCGTAATTTTGATAAGGCTAGGACTCAAACGAGTCCTGCCGTTTTCTGTGATGGTGAATTCTCCTTCACTTGGTTGTGGTATATCATTGACAGGAAGAACTTCAACTGGCAGGACATATTCACGGGATTGTTTTAGACATTCTGGTAGGTAGCCATTACTGTGAGCAACGACCTCCAGCCGGATTTGATCTGTATGCTTTTCATTTCCATCATGCATATACTTAATTTTCTTATTGACAACATCTTGAAGAGTGAACTTTTGATTGCGCTGTGTGTTAAAGATCATATCAACCAGGCCATACCAGGGGTCGTTTTGAAGAGTAAACCTAATCTGGGACTGAAGCATTCCTGCAGCACTGAGATCAAATGTAGGACGTAAGTTATTGAGCTCAAGAAAAGCTTCCCCACCATCAGGCACAAACAATGGGGTGACATCCAGAAGTTTTGTTACATTCTTGAATATGTCTGGTGTGTCAGCTGTGGGGTAGCAATGCTGCTCATCAGAGTCTATGTCAACATATCGGATGCTAACAGTTGGAGAGGTTGTAGTCGTGTCTGCATCATAATAACTTGAGTCATAGTCATACTCCTCTCCTTCACATTTCACATGAACATCTTTGGTCACCAAAGCATCCTGCAGGCTTCTATCCTTCTGATTTATTTTGATTTCTCCTAAGCACCCAATAAAGGATTCACCTGTTACTTCATCTTCAATGCGACTTAAGGACCCACTCTCACGAAAGTAATCCTTCATTTTCCCCTGGATGCCTCCTAAATACAGATTTCCAACCAAGTCCAGTTTTTCTGATGGGTCAAGAGGAAGGGAGGAAGACTGGCTATCCACATTAATGACGAAAGAATCCTGACTGACCTGAACCATAACTCTATGCCACTGATCATCATGCAAGGTCGCCTCGGTATTCTCCAGTATCTTTGTGCCACTGCCAAGGTCCAGCATACCTTTGAGATAACCTTTTGAAAGACCAACAGCAATGAAGTCTGACTGTTGACCGGGATGGAAAACAAGTAATGCATCCTCAATGGTGGTTTTCATCAGGAACTCCAAGACCCTTGGAGCACCACTAGCCCCACTCCACGTAGAAAAAGATATGAAGGAATCAGGAGTGCTGAAACTGGTTGCTTCACCATCACCAGCCTCAAACTCACTGCTGCAGGATTCCTTCGTGTCATGGCACTGTTTAAATGCTGTGCTGAGAATATCAAATTGATGGGATTCAAATTTGAGCTCAGAAATGCACCCACGGAAAGGCTGTATTGCATTGCTGAGGTAGGGAGCGTCCAGATCTCCTGCTCCTCCAACCCAAATGCCCAGGTCAATATTGAGCTGCTCCCCATCGTTGTTCACTGGAACATATGTTGGGAAGAGGTCATCAATTGTCATGGTGAGTTTACTATCTTGCAATGTGAGTGAAATTTTGTGCTCCAGGAGATTGTTCAGCTGTACTCCTTGAGATGAGGTCAGTATCACCTCTCCAGCTCCCAAGTTCATCCGTGCCTAGGGGAAAATGAAAACATTGTATTTATGGGGTATTTATTCTTGCATATTTAATTGAAGTAAATGCAAATGGGCAGCACATGGATTGGATTCAGGGCTAACGTTTAAAAAGGACTGTCTATTGTACTAAAGAGTGAACACTGTATGTTTTGACAACAGGAAACACTCTTTTGAACACACAAATACCACCTTGACTATCCTAAAATGCCATATAACCATTCCTGTCACATACCATACAGTGCCAACTCATAAAACAGTTGAGTCTAAGCTTCATTTTATTATGATATTAACATTTATGATCCAGACAGTGTATCTACAACCCCAAATCTCCTCAGTTATATCCACAGTGTTGACTAAACTATATTTTTTAAAATAGACTAGTTCAAAAAAAGTTTCAGCTATAACATCAGAGATCTGAGATTTGCTTAAATAAATGGCATGATTTTTACACATGCATGATAGATAAAGCGATTTCATTTTTGCACAGCCTTAAGTCTATTTTCTCAGTGCATCTCATATCACTTGGGGGAACAGAATGAAGAAGACTAAGAAAGGCAATATAGTTGATTACGCATACCCTGAGATTTTGCCTCATCAAAAATGCAGAGCTATTGCCCTTTCGTGGGAAAATCTATATGAATCTCTTTGATAGCACACCTGATGTTAATTCTGCTGCTTTTCAAAGCTGTCGAGCAACTGATTATACTGGAAATGTAAAATCTAAATTCCAGCGAGACAACTAGAGAAGACCGCAGAAAGAATTAAATCAATTTAGATTGTTTTCAGGGTGGCATCTAATGAAATATGTCCCAAATTGTACATGTACTGTACTGAAGGTAAATGACTTTTACACCTTTAAACCCAACTTTGAATTTCATTTTCAATTTGCATTTATTCAAATGCAGTAAAAACTAAAATCTATGACTTGTTTGCTTCAACATTTAATTATCTGACAGTCCAAAGACAAAAAACACTTTTAACACTGATCATCTTAATCATATATGATAAATGTAAGCAGATTTATAGTTTAATGCCTGTTACACACTAAAAAAAATTATGTTATGGGAACTTAATATTTAGGTGGCAACAGTGTGTATGATTCCAAAATTATCAGGTTAATTGCAAACAGATGAAGGTATCATGATTAGATATAAAAGGATCATTCATCATAGGCTCAGTCTTTGCAAGCAAAGATGGGTCATGACTGCAGAACATTATATGGTGAAAACAATCAGCAACTCTGGGGAATTTCAATGGGTAAAAGTCAAGGGCATCAATTCTGCACAGAAATGCTGCCAAGTTCTCTGGGCTCAAGCTCGTGTCAAATGAACTGAAATACAGCGGAAACGTGTTCTGCGGTCAGATGAAGCTTGTTTCAGGAAAAACAGATGTCAGGTTCTCAAAGTGAAAAAGACTATCCAGACTGTTATCAATGAGAGGTGCAAAAGATGTGTTGGTATGAGGGTGCCCATGACTAAAATACAGTACATGTGAAGATACCATAGACTTGGAGGTGCATATTGGGATGTTAGAGAGACAATGGCTGCCATCAAGGCAATGTGTTTCCCGGTGAGTCAGTGGGTATTTTAGCAGGCCTCATTCATGTGCATGTGCTAGAAAAGCACGGACACATAGTGTGTGTGCTTGATTGGCCTGCCTGCTATTTAGACCTGTCTTCTATTGAAAATGTATGATGCATCATGAAAAGGGGAATCAGACAACAGTGACCAAAAACGTTGCCTGTAGACATGTTGTCTTGTAGCCAGCAAGAGTGGATTCCATATTCCATTTCTAAAATTGCCAGTTCACAAACAATTAAAAAGTGTAGTTAAAAGTGATATAACACAGTGGTAAATATGCTTTTCACTTTTTCCTGAGTGTGTTAAATTTGCTAATATTCATACAATACAATTCAGTATACAGTCAGTGAACACTGAAGGTCTTTTCTTTATACTTAGATATACTCAGATAAATAAAGGTTCAAGCAACAAACACAGATTTTAGTTTTTGTTGCATTTAAGAATGCAACAAAAATGTCCAACTTTTCTGGAAATGACGTTTGTACATAACTCTCTTCACTCACAGCTTTGTAATACAGTTAGCATTTGTGAGATATTTTGCAGCTATGATGCCTCCATAATCTCTCTCAGCATTTTCATTTGTGGTGTCTACATCTTCCAATCAATAGGTTATTATCCAGCTGAAACAATTACGCTGTATGAAGTATTTTCACCACTTTAAATGATCCTTTACTGAAATGACACAGAACAAGGTGCTGTGCACCTGTCGGTAAATGAGAGGATAATAATAGAGATTTTTTTAATTCATTTTTATTTATTTTTATTGAAGTAATTATTTTTTGTTTACATTAAAGCTGTAGTATGGGACTCTTTTTGGAATATTTTATGCATTTATTATACAAACTCAGACAACACAACACCTGCTACAGGGATATTCCATACTAAAGGTTTTTGAGAGTTAGAGAGTCTCTCACCCTCTGTATCCCATGCCAAAGGGAATGGGTACTTTGCATGTATCCAGGAGACACTGTGGGCTTTGACTATGGATGTATGGTTTTTCACACAGCATCGCTACTTGATGTCTTGGGTGGTTTGATTTTGGGTATCGTGCTGCAGCTAGCTTTAATCCCAAAAGTTGCACATGGTAGCTTCAGTTTAGCTACTACAATTGCTAATTTTAATAAAGCAAATTTCTACTATAATAAGTGAATTAAACTTAAAGTTTAGCCACTCAGTATGTTAACCATGCAAAAGTCAACCATATCATACAGATTTTTCCCACTTTTGAGATCAACCTACATTGTCATTCATTTTCTTGACCACTTACCTGTATTTTCCCATTTTGGACCTCAAGAAACAGGTAGTCTTCCATTCCTGCAGCCAGGAGCAGAAGTCCACTTCGCCGACTCGTCTTGATCTTTAGTGAGAGCTGGAATATGGAGACATCTTGGAAAACTTGTAAACTGCAGTGGCTGTCTCCGAAGTAGGATTCTGTAAATAGTTGAAATAGGTTTTAGTATGTAATGATAAGAAATTATAAGAAATAGGTATCATCCTATAAGCCTCCTATAAGTCAAATGCATACTACTGTTTAGAACTTAAATGACCAGTGTCCCTCTGTACAAACACACATGCAAAGACTTAATTATTTTATGAACTTTTGATTTACCACTGTTGTCTTTTTTGCAGTTTAAGCAGGAAAAGGACCAGAAACTGCAGTAAATCTACAGTTTGCACTCTCTACACTGTGGCAAGAATGCATGGAGACTGATTTCTATATTACCAGGTGTCCTCCTTCTACTCCTGGCTGAGAGGAGCACTGGTCTCAAAAGGATTCTCACTGAGACATCACTCATTACCCCTGCTGAGGTTTTCTGGGCATATAGAGTCATGGGGTGCAGGACTTCCCAGGCTTGAGCTGTCTCATTTCCAATGATATGCAAATTCTGCCACCTGCCTTGGACTGTGATCTCCGGGCCCCTCGACAAAATGTAAACCAAAGAGGAAGGCAATTATTTCCCTGTGCACATGCTCTGAAATTAAACTGGACCACCTCCAAGACCCAGTTTCCTCAACATGGGTTTTCCATGGCCTTAGCCAAGAGATATAGAGAGGGGGCTTTGCATTAGCCACCCACTCACCCTCTTAAGGATGATCTTCTGATCACGCATTGCTAATGCTTTGGAATATTTTGAATAGTGAAGCAAAAAGAGAGCGAGAGAGAGAGAGACATTTCCGTGCCAAAACTAGAACATTCCTATGAGATCATGAGGGCCAAAATGTTCCCTCGAAATCAACAGTAGTGTCCAGTAATCTGGTAGGACTTGATGCCATGAGGCAAAAATGTCACAGAATAACCTCTCAGACAAAGCTAAGTCAGAAGTCAGAAAAGGAGAAAATAAGATGTGATGTGTCGCACACATAGCTTTAAATGGAAATGCTATTTTCTCAGGACAGTATCCATGTGAGCGTAAATGTGTGTGCCTTTAAAGGGCAGCCTGTGTCTGTGTTGCATCTACATTAATGTCATACTGCCAACTTTAAAACACTGAAGGTTGCGTTTGTCCTTTGGTCTCTCATCCCATAAACGAACCCTTCCATTCCAGTTTTCCAACAAACATCATGAAATCATTTTGATTTCAGCAAGGACAAAAGGAAAGCTTTTATCACCGCATCCATACTTGTCATTTCACTAAGAGGCATTTGCTTTTGGTGCCAAGGCTGTTCTGTCATGAACAAAGTCAGTGATGAACAGCCTCAGCGCAGGGCTAAATACACACAGAGACGTTTGATTACACACTGCTGCACAGCACTGGTCTCCTGCAGCCACAGAAAAGCCATGTTCGTGGTTCTCAGAAATAAATATCACAGAAAACTGCTTTTTGACATTATCACATGCTGAACTTTGTAATCCCTGTTGCATGAAAACTAACAAATGAACCGAAATGAAGTAGAGAAAACTAGCAAAACTGAAGCAATAAGATCCCTTCTGGTAATTCAAAATGAGAATGAAGCGGAACATGCAAATATCATTTGTATTACTGAATCGAATGAAATTATCACAGTTATGTATCATTCATTTTCACAATGTCACTTTTTGGAGGCTATTGTCGTTAGCTGTTACCAATTGTGCTAAAGGCTATTATGGTACTGTTCAGAGAGTTTTTGGTAAAGTATTCTAAATGAAAGACTAGTGCTAATTGCTCAGGAGCCTTCAGGCTGAAACTGAAAAATGGGGGAACAGAATCTTTTCTTACAGGCAATTGCATTAACAAAGAAAATCGCAATGAGCTCCATGGTTCTTAAACCCGAGCTTTTGTTGGATTGTTCACTGAGCATGGGGATAAAAGGCTGAAGGAGAGAGCGATGCCAAGACAATTCTGCCTGGGGATTTTGTGGTTCAAATTCAGCTAGCTGCTGTTGCCTTCAGGAAAGAGAGCACATTTTCTAATGATCCACACAATAGCTTTACTCTCTGCAGTGTACCTGGTGCTGGAATTCATTAGTTCCCCAGCTAAGCTGTGAAAAGCTCTGTATAGAATAGGCTTCATGTTGGAAAAGCACATTTTCAGAATGCTATCAGTACAAATGTCCTGCTCTGTGACACTTCTTTTCTCTCTGCACCCTTGCTTATGGTTTATGCCTTCAGAATGTCTAACAGGTATGCAAAGAGGGAATCAGACCTACGGGATGAAATAACTACATGCACACGAAGGACTTTTGAGAATGGGAATTGTGATCACAAGCTCATATTTGTCATCTTCCAGGGTCCTGGGGCTACAGTGGGTGTAGATGCTATCATCCCTTATCATCCCTGGTTCTTTAGAGTGTATGAGTGTCACTCTGTGTGTGGAGGTTTAACCACCTAAGATCACAGTCTCTGATCCCCTTTAGCTACCACACCCCTCCTCACACTACTTTATTGTACGTTAAGAAGAATCTTGGTCTCAGGCCAATGCAGATGGCTATAATTTGATGACTGGCTGCTCTTGCATTTATAATGCTCGGAGGAAACTGAGTCTTCCTCTCTTTCAAAGACGACTGAATGAATTACTCTGTTGTCTTTCTTTCCCTTTCCTCCTCCTCCTCTTCTCCATCCTCTTTTGGTCACAATCTAAGGACACATGTCCGGAAAAGCTATGGGGAAGAGACCCACACTGGCCACAAGTGCAGGAAGATTGGAGACATTCAGTCGGCTGTGTGTCCTGTGACTTGTGTGTGCTTCTGATGATGCCTTGGGGATGCAGATTTTTTTCTGCCTTGATTGTATTAGTCACAACAGAAAATGCTTAAATCACATGTACAGTATCCTGAAGCTTAATTTCTAAATTAAAGAGGTGTCTAATCTAGACGGACTTGAATAATGTTAGTGAAAGAGAGTCACACAAAATTATTTTATTTTATAAATATGACAGCCCACTTTTCTTTCAGATGGTATGATTGAGTGTGTGTTTCTCTGCTACAATTTTGCCATAGTAACACCGTCTGGAATCAAAACAAACCACCTATTTATGCAACCCATGGTTAAACCATGGTTAGCGTCACTATAAATAGTGGTTATGCTGGTCATTCTTTTCCTTTGCTGGGCTGTGCCTACTACATCAGGTCATAACGGCCTCTGGGTGTTGTTAACCATAGACAGAACTGAAGAGCTTTTAAGGCTCTAATAGCATTTACCATATGGCAACATGGTCATTAACACATTGAGCAATTACATTTCCCACAAGGGTCAATAGCACTCGTGACAAACATTAATTTCCCAGTTATATCTGCAGACATAATCTCTGTCAACATAGATGATAATATACAGACATTACTGCACATCAGAAACCTACTAATGGTAAATACTTTAGCTGATTGTCAGACAACAGATCAGCAAATATGATAAAAGATCAAAAGAACATTAATAAGCGAAAAATGTGGAAAATGCTTGTTTCAGCTTCTCAAATGTAAGAATTTGATGATTTTCTCTGTTAAATACGTTTGAGTTTGAGTCTGTTCTCATGATAAATGTTCTTCTGAACATGCACAATGTCTTTCTTTTGTCTTCAGTGTCCACATATGCAACACATATCATCTTGAAGCAATTAAAGTATAATAATATAATAATGATTTATGTTTTTATAGTTATGTTTAGGCACTCAAGCATTGCTTAATGTAAGCAGAGAGTTTGGGTTAAATCCTCAAAAGTAAATAGTGACTCTGATTAAAATCAACATGCGATGGACTCAGTTCTTGTTTGGTAATCTACTGTGTTTTAATTCAGGGACAAAACTATGAATAGTAAATAACCGAAATTACCACACACTTGCTGCTGTTAAAAGGAATTGATCATAATGGTGCAACATGTTTGCAGACCTGAACCTGAGTACTTTAGCCCAGCACAGTTAGGCACAGTTAAACAGCAAGAGCAGAGCCTCAACTCTACACACCTTGACAACACTGCTTTAAAAGGATCCTCTCCTTCCCCACTGACTTTTCAGAAGTCACCAGGGACACGCTTTTACGGGTTTTATGGAGCTATTTCTCAGGCCAGAGTATGTCAGTGTGAAAGCAAACACAGCATCGCTTTAGCCCACCTTCAAATCCCCATCTACCTCTGCATCCCTCTGAGACACTCCAATACTAGTCAGAGTGAAGAGGTACAATACATAAAAAACAGGCTTGTGGTGCCGCAGCGGGTGGCCTTCTCCCTGGCAATAATTAAAACTTTTCAGGCCCTCTTTCCTTTTAACTTGCACTTATACAAGAGACAAGGGGTGGTGGCACCCCCTGGAAAATTATGACCTTTTTGCTGTGGGAGGGAGAATGGCAGCGTAATGTAATTTCAGCTTACAAAAACGAACCTGCAAGAAAAGAGAGGGAAAGCATGGAAATAAAGACGTGAAAGACTCAGTGTTGTCTGGGTTTGTGCTGTTAATGGGACAGGCAGTCTGAAAGGCTGGGTCGCTAAACAAAATGAATGAATGAAATGAAAGTCCTAGTTTCTTTTGAGGGATATAGAAAAAAATGTGACTAATGACATTTGTAAAAGAAAAAGTGACAGGCGTGTTTGCATCTGCTGACATTTAGTTTGCTGGACTGAGATAAGACAGAGAGCAGAAAATCATAAAGGTGAAAGGTTATAGGGGAGTATCTTAAGACCAAGCATCAGCCAATCAAGTCCCTGGAAAAAGAAGGAGTAGTCTTGTTTAAGACTTAAGAAACTCCCCATGAACCCTTCTTTAAAGTCTGTATATGCTCTTGCACTGCTGCAATACAGAAAATATTTCCATCAAACGTTGGCTGCATTTCAATTTTATGTTAACTTTGCTATATACTGTGTGTCAAAGCAGCATCGAACAAAGACATATTGTGGTACTTTATAAGTTCACAATGGGACAGTCTTCAGTTTTTTTAAGTCAGGCTTCAGCTACACGGTAAACAACTTTCCTCAAACTCAAAATTCTGGCCGAACATGGCGTGACAAATTCATCGCACTAAACTAAAAGACTTGTTGGTCATAATGACTTTAGAGTGATGATCTCACTCACCTAACAGCACTGAAAGACAAACACAGCCATGAACAGAAGCATTGTAGTGAGTCAGAGCTCTGCTGTAGTTTACGACTACGCTAATACAAAGCATGCCTGTGTCAGCCCAGCCGAGCTACGGAAGCCATCAACCACCAAGGTCTCAGTGGGTGGGTCCCGTTAAAATAATCCCCCTGTGACATCAGAGGATTGACCCCCTCCAATGCTATTTCAACCTATATCCCTCCTCCTCACAGCTGACCCCCTCTATGCACATTCACACATACACATACACACACACGCGCGCTTTCTTTTGCCCAACGCTCATGTCCTGCACAAAACGTTCAAACCGGTGATTGTCTATACATTTAGCTGTGACTTTCTCTGTTTTCCCTCAGATGGAGCACGGTTGTTTATAGACTGAGCTGAAGGACATTTTAACACTCTGGTAATGAATTTCACTGTGAAGTCTCACCATGTGAAAAGTAGTTAAAATGGTGTGTCATGAGAGAAGACAGGAAGGAAGAAAGTAGAACCACATAGCACTGGAAATAACACTACTCTATTAAGCTTAAGAGTTTAATAACAATACAGTACATTTCTCACCTTGCACAATAGAATACTTCTGCCCATTTACACTTGACATATACTTATGAAACCAATTAAATAAAGGATTTTCATTATGCTGCAGTACTTTATTAAAAAAAAAAAAAAGCTTACAGGTGTCAGAACTAACTGAAAGCGCAGCATGTAAAGCACGACTGGCTAGACTGCTCTGGCTTTGTTCCACAGCACTGATGGTTCAAGGTAATAGCAGCAGGAAATTAGCTAGTAGTTAAGTTCAGCCACTTAAGTTTCTAATATGTACAATGTCAACATAAAATGGGAGAGCAAAGAGGTTCTGTGTCCTGTTGCTACATCCACTGATTAGTACAGATAATTAAACGAAATTATTTTGATGTTGGTTATTTTAGGCCTCCAATTCGAAGTGTGACACTGTTTAATTAATACTTCTTCATTATCCTCTTATTTACCTACAATGCAGCTTAGTAAGAGCTTTTTTCCCCCCATCTTCTCTCCTGTCACACACATATATATATATATATATATATATATATCTTTGTACTACTTAATATACAGGTTGTACAATATCTTGCACTTGCAGGTGAACCTTGTGATAATGAGACACTGATTAAATGAATACTCCCCTGAAAATCCATCTTGTGACTCTCAAATGATGGTTTTAAATCACTTGAAGCTTGCTCCTCATAGCAACACATTTAGTTTCTCTAATATATTGGTAGAAATACACTACTTACATGCAGCACTATTGCAGATTTCCAAAGCTGCACTGAAAGTAACCCCTTTAGCACGTTGTTGGCAAAGCAGCAAATGTTAGGAACAAACTGAACAGGATCGACACCGTCGAATTGGATTGTACAGCAGGTCTGCTTTAAGAAGTTTCTATGGATATTTTGAGATGTTTTGAAATTTGTTTATTGCAATGGGTCACCCACAGGTCGCCTTTGCAATCTGTTATCAGACAGGTAAAGCTATATGTCCAAGAGTGGAAAATGCTATAAACATTTTCAGGTGAAGTTGAAGTTTTTGAGATAAACTTATTTGCTTTTTTTTTTTTTTTTAACCCAGTTTAGCTCAGTTTAATAAGGAGACAACTAATTTGAAAAGTCTACCGGAATCTCAAAAGCTTGGTATTTTACAGAAACAGAAATGTAAACTCAACTACAAGTTAGGGTTTTACAGGCAGCTAAATGCTTTAACAATTTCTTGGTGAAAAGCAGAGTAGGTAAGACATGAGAGTGCTATTGATCTTCTTATCTAACTCTTCAGAAGAATTGGAATAAGCGTATTTCATAAAATGTGGAACCATCTCTTTAGGAGTCCTGAAGGGAGCATAAATATTTGATGGACAAAGGATGCACATTCTGTGGTCTATTTCTTTAGTCCTGACACAAGAAGTCACATATTTTTGATGTAGTGTCTGTGTTGAGACTCAAATGCTTCTACAGTTCCCAGTACTTCGCTAAATGTCAGCATACTGTTCTCTTGAGTTTTTGTCCTCAGTTACGCTGTGGATTTTCCGTCATACGTCTGACTGGTACAACACTGCACGCTATTGAGAGTATCTGAGGCATTGTTGGAACTGTCTCAGTTTTAAGTGTGAAGAAGGAGAGAGCACTTGACAGCACTATGATTTGGTCTCCTAATTTCTACCATCACACATGGTGGCTTTTGAAAAGCTATGTCTACATGTTAGCTCTCCTCCTGATTCTTTCACAGTTAACCGTCATTTCAGACATATCAATAGTGCCATTCAGCTTTCGCTCTGAGTGCCCTTATGGCTGCAGTTATGAGTACGAGTGCAGGCATCATTCACTCCACCACCACTAATTATCGGCATGACATTGGCTTTTCACTGGGCTGGAAAACACTTTGCTGAGTAGCATTTCATTGTCATAAATCATTCCACTTTCACGTCAACACAGGGGAAGAGATTTAGGGCCTGGACCCTGAGAAACCTAGATCAGCTGGGGTGTAGGGGAACACTTGTTTATGTTGGGTTTCACTGCTGTAGGGGCTCCAAATATTTGTCAGACAGATCTGTAAATAACTCTTTCTTTCTTTTTTCTCTGTATTTGTTCATTTTGGACTGTCTTTTTATTAATAACTCATAAAAGGCTCATTCATGAGAAATATTTAAATATGTGTAGACTTTATGCAGATATTGATTTGGTTCCTGTACATGTACTGATATAACACTTGCTTCTGTGCTACAACTATGTCTTTTTGATACTTAAGTACAAGTGCTGAGATTCAGTTATTTGTTGAATTTGGTTTAAAATCATGTTGTTAAAGTCATGTTTCCTACCTGATTCAAACTTCTTATTGATGTAATGTGAAGGAGACACGTCTCATCACACTGGTTTCAAGCTTCATGCTCTACACACTTTTTCCATGACCAAATGTGATAGTGAGACCTTTCTATAAACGAGGCCCCCAGTCTTTTCTTGCTCCAAGGAGGGAAACTTTGATACAGAAGCTGTAGTGAAGGGGCCTCCCAAAACCCATATCCGGCTTTAAGCTGGGTCTGCAGTGTCAGAGTGTGTTTGAGATCAGAGTGTCACATTAGCCCCATAATGAGAACCAGCTGAATGCACACACCACCAGACTGACCCTCTCCAGCTCACCCTGATTCCCGTCCACAACCCCACCTAACCCCTTCCTCCAAACCTCGGATACACCTCTGTGCTGCTTTACTCTGCTGAATTTAGGAACCCAGATAAATACTTTATCCAGATGTTTGTTCTCAAACCCTACCATCAACTGCTCTTACTCTAAACCTTTCCAGTGCACACACCCAAAAACAGAAGTACATGGTGCAAACATAAACACCCACACTTACCCATGCACACATTAATGGCCATGAACACACGCACACACACACACGCGTACACACCCTCTCACTCTCTCCACCGTGAGTTAGGCGTCTCACAACTTGACAGTCATTTCTCCTCGGCCTGCTGGCTGACTCAGCCCACCATTTTCCACCAGGCTACCGTTGAGGAGGTCCACCCTGCCCCGCCTAGTCTACCCTGCCACTTTTCCCCAGTTCAACTTTCATTCAGGAGAAGTTAGGCGTATTCGCCTACGTCTTTCTGTCTCACTCTGACTTTCTCCTGCTGCTTTCAGCCCAAAATAAACAGCCTATAACATAAAAAACCCAGGAATGCTGTGTAGCAGCTTCAACAAGACTCCAGTGTTTCAGCCCCAACTTATATCCATTTCATTTTTCCACAGTTTGTACAGTTAGTTTTCATTATTAAAGTACTGACTTGAAGATAAATAGCATAGTTTCAGAAGAAAATCTTGGTAGCTGGAAGTATAAATGGGGAGAAGTGTCTTAGGATTTGAATTTCAGTTCTTACCATGATAAACTGCATTTCTGAGCTGATAAAATGTCACTAATCTCTAAAAAGTGTCCTTATTAATGAGCAGTTTTTTTAAGTTTCATTTGAGTTTATTTTTGTTAAAGCACTAACGTGAATTATTACATGGCACAAGTGAGGATTTAGTTCAGCGTGAAAATGAGTTTCTTTCTTTAATGAATCATTCTTTAAAGAAATTCAATTCACAGAGCATGAATACCTTCTTCCAGGAACACCGTGCAGCACACAGTTGCATACATATACACCAGGAAGCTAACAATGTAGTTAGGGGAAGTTTCTTACTCAAGAGCTGCTTAGCAGAAATACAGCTTCTTTACGTCCCTCCTCCAGATTTATTCAACTGGTCAAACCAACAAACCTCTGCTCACAAATCTTTTTCTCAGTCCTGAGAAACAACTGTTCCATCTGCCTTGCAAAGTCATCTCTGCCTGCATATGTTATACTGCATGAGGCTCAACGTAGCATGCACATACAGTATAAGAACTCTTACTTTTAAAGTCTAAACTCTCATGCCACATCTGTGGTAATAGTTCAAACACATGGTGACAAAATCGCTGAATGGGGAAACACACTCTGTGTCCTAACCAAATCAGTCACTGACGGCAACCACTCTGCACACCGCAGTGGGCCTGAGGGGGCGTCGTGGCAACAGGCGCCCTGTAACACAAGCCACTGTTTACTGAGCATAACTCATGTCCTTTAGAGCTGCGTAAAGATGTAGCAACAGCATAAATCCAACTGTGTAGTCTACAGTGGTGTTGGGTGCTTCAGCCTTCACCTTGCTGGTAAGAAAAGCAAGCTACAAAACAAGCTTTGCAGTTGCTGAGAGCAATTCATCATACTGCATTAGTCCACTGAATCCTGATGGGATGTCCCAGAGTCTTTGTTTAGATCAGCTGTCCACAGCATTTCCAGTATGGCTGCCAGCTATTACTTCACCTGGAAGCATTTTATTCACTTATATTTTGAAACATTATAGACAGAATTATTGGCCTTGGCCACCACCGTGCAGGATAAAAGTAGGGTGGAGTAATCCTACTACAGCTGCTGCTGAGTTCTCCCTAGGTCCAAAGGTGTTATTTGAAAGAGGAAGTTGAAGATATTAGTGAAGGTGGATTTGGGAAAAATTGGTTAAAGTTACCAAACTCAGTTATTGATAAGGGAAGTGAGCAGTGCTTTGTATGAACCATCAACCTCAGTCTAATAGCTTTTTATGATTGTACAGAAAGTTACTTTCCATCTTTGCTACTGAGAGGAAAACACAAGTTGTTCCAATCACTTGAACAAATAACCAGTGCTGGCTTTTATTCTGTTGAGAACAGTCTCCTCGGTTTCATGTGTGAAGATCCTAAGAGAGAATAACTTGTGATAGGGGTCATGAGTCAAATTCAAAGCAAAGGCAGCACAGATTGTGTACACCACAACATGCTCAACCTCGGGGATGCCTCAAAGACAGAGAGCACATTAAAAAAAAATGAGAATGAGAAAAAAATGTTCATATGGAAAGAAATATGATAAAAGACCTTGAGAAACTGTGCAGTATGTGTCTGGGAGGCTGGAAAAAAAAAAACTTGAGAAATAGAAAGAATGAGTCTAAGAGGTACATCAGACAGCTGTATTTCATTTTGCTGTCCCTGCAAGTTGGTACAGAACTTCAGCAGATAGACAGACAAGGTCCTTGTTATGTCTAATTTGCATTTAGATGATAACAGGAGCAGGGGGTTTGAATGGGCTGTTGTTCCAGCAACTTTTTCCATGTATCCAACAGATGTAATTACAAGTAACGCACCTCATTGCCTCTGACTGATTACAGTGTTATTTCTTCATTGCATTTGAGAGAAGTTGCTCATAATCTTCTTTTTGTGTAACCCCCAAATGTGAATGGCTTAGTCAACTAAAAGCTCATCACTGTGTTTGAAACAACCGTATGTAATACAGACGGCTGTGGAGAAATCAAACTCCCTCCTATACGGTACCACCCACCTCGGGGCAGCTATTGTTGAAGGTTGACTGCTTCTTAGCTACAGAACTGATTTATAGAGGTACTGTATGTGTGCTGAAAGTGAAGCTATTGTACCACAGTCAAAGATCTGTCTAAATAGTGAGAACACTGGTTATGAAGACTAATAGTCTGTGACAGCTGAATACAGCCTTCGGGTTTGCTCAGAGGCTTAGAAGCATGTAACTATGAGCTTTAAAAGGCAGCAAAGCAACTTCTCTTTTGGCTGTAATGAACAGTGGGGAAAAGCTTGTGAACATTCGTACTTTTTTATACGCCTAACGAGACATCAATTAGCAAAAACAGGAAGTTATTTCAGGTGTCTCTGGAAGGGAAAGAGCCGTTTATTATCTGTACATGCGACTGACAGTTGGGACACCTTTGAGACTTGCTTCAACATGAAACTCATCTGTTCAGTACACAAAATAAGCAATGTCTATTTCTTTGAAGTCAAATGCACAAGTCTGTGTACATAAAAAGGTCTTTTATTCTTCTTTTAATACCTTGTATTTATTGCTTGCTGACCTTATTGTTTTATCCAGTGTCTTAATGTATTTTACTTTTAAGTACTTTTATTGTGTCATATTTGTAAAGTGACCTTGGGTGAATTGAAAGGCGCTTATAAATTAAATGCATCATCGTCATCATGAATAACCAGTAACTGTTATTAAAATTACTTTGGTCATTTTACTTTCTTAACTGTCCTGTATTTGCCTGATACAGAGTCTGATTTGATATTTGTATTCACCTTGAGAGTGAGTTACAATTGCTTGTGGGATAATAACAAAGACAGATGCTAGTTCTCTGTGCCTCTTTTCAGTAAATAAATAGTAGACACTTGTAATGAGTTGTATTCTTCTCAACCTTCTGTATGTATCAGCTGTTTGTGGCTTTTATATCCTGTTGTCTCTCAGATTTCTCATCTTCCTGGAACAAGATTAAATGAGAAGCAATCCATTAACTAACATCCATTAATATTTACCTGGTGTTTATTTCAGTGCAACCTGTCAGAATATATCTGCTAATCCAAATCTGGTGGATCTTGTGAGCATATCATTCATCATCAGGTAGACAAAGTTAATCTTTAATCCTGCCATGGCGGCATTATGTGTACTAATGGAAGTGCCACACACGGGTGAGTAATTTGATGGTATGAGACATACCATAGGCACAGATGGCTTGCGCAGATTTTATGCATAATACCCACATCACTGCACATAGTTTTACATACAATGCTGACAGCTCTTCGACTATATTTAGATTTATGAGCACATTTGTTCATCTCATTGAGGAGCTAGATGGCTTTTTGCCCACTTTGGGTGGGGAATATTGACAAGGCTGTCAGACTTTGATGAATCCAGGGTTTGGAAGAGCACAATGTTGAAACACAGTGTCAGAGAGATTGAGTAAGAGAGAGATGATCAACAGGACTGAGTAACTGATCAGTGGCAAAAGAGAAAGTCAGGAATGTGTTTTTTATTCACTGCTGGAGGCAAAAGCTCTGTTGAGACAGAGTCACTGTCTTGACTGAAGACTAAAACAAAGCCCATGTCTAAAATCGATGCCCGCCATCACAAAACCCTGTAGCTGAAAACAGAACTTGATAGAGGCAGCCATTGTAAACTCTGACATGGTGGAGAAAAAAATAAACACAAACCCCTCAGGGTTTAAAAGTCTATCTAGACAGCTGATAATTCCAAGTATCGATTGTATGAAAGGTTTTACTTGTTATGTGCAAGTCTGTGATTCAACTCTATCCACAATGTTGTGTTTTCTTCAGACATATATTTTGTTTTAATACAGTCTGCACACAAAAACTGTTCATTTCACATGTGCACATTTATTTTATATTATAGATTTATCAGGTTGATAGCTCAGAACTAAAATGTAATTTTTCAGTTTTTCAATTAACAGTTGTCAACAGTGACAAAAATAATTAAAAACCTATTGCAGCATGATAATTTGTGTAACATGACTGACACAGACAATTTGCAGAGTTTTTTCATACTGCAGAGAGGCAATAGAAAAAGTGAGTGACATTTCACACTATTCCGTTTGTTAGTTTGTTCCATGAACAGAAAGTCTAAGCACAGTAAGAACAAATCGTGTGCTGTACCTTGTTTAAAATATGTAAATGAATTTCATTAAAGAGTCTACTTCTCTGCTCCTACTCCCCGTGGATGAGTGAAAGTATGTCATGCTATTACAGATAATGGTCCCTTCTGGAGAAAATGTCCTGTCCTTCACCTCCTTTCTTCTCCATTTCCCTTATAATGTTTTATGAACATGTGCTCAACATACTGTCATTTGGCTGACATTGACTCCCTGGCCACATGTCTTGTTTAACAGTCTTTTAACAGGTCAATTATACAGCAAAGTAAATGCACTAAATCACCTTTTAGTAACCAAAAGTAGGCTTTCACTTTCTGATGTAACATTTCAAACTTAAAAACCTTAACCTGGGTTTCCATAAATCAGTAAGCTGCAGTCTTTAGCAACCCGTCTCTGACAGCTATCATCATATTATCAAAGACTGTATTTTGCTTTCAAGTTTCAATCAAGTAACAACCACCATGATTACTGTGTTTTCCCACAATAAGCAAACGCCCTTAGTTGCAAGTTTTACGCCTTTTAGTGTTTATGAAGATGCCAATTTTGACATTGTCATTGATATTTTGTAAGAGTTCAGTGTACTTTAAACAAGCCAGTTCTTATGATGTGTTGCCGAAACTGGTGTGAAATCCCACACTTGTACGTGGGTATCCAAAAAGACTGCTGATCCTGTCCTGATCTCACTTCCTGCCTTTAGTGTTTGTGGTCAAATTGCAATTAGAAATGCCAGTGGGACTGAGATGCACAAATTCAGACAGTGTCCTCTCGAAGGCATTCACATTGTTTGACTCATATTATACAAAAAGTGAAGAAAAAGCAATTGCCAGTCAGATGTTTGGGAAAGTTAAAACAGTCAGACATAGCTGCCACTGTTCAGAGTGGTGTGGAGGGAGGCATTTTAGAAGCTGTTAGACAAGCATTTGGTCTGAAGCGTAATGAGGCCCCAAAGCTCCACCCTGGTTTCTTCCAGAAGCCCAAATTTGAATTTTACAACACTGACAAACACTTGTATAAATACTAGAAAATTAAATAAGTTCTCTGTCATAGCAAACATAAAGAATGTGATATCAGCCAGTGGAAATGGGGCCATCTTCTCTGAAACATCTCCACTTTAGTCACTTTAGTCCATTTAGAAATTGATATTTTAATATTACATATTGTCTAGTTTGGCTGCAGTGTGATTCACTTTAATCATTGTCTATTGATGTATGACTTCCTCAGCTCATTCATAGTCACAATGTGTGTATTAAGGGCTATTGCAGAATACATGATTGTTAAAATAAACTTGCAATGCCTCCAAATTCCTTCTCCTAGTAGACACAGCATTAAGTTCCATCACTTTAATCCGTGTGAAAAAAAACCTCTGATCTCAGCCATAAAGCCAAAAAGTGCACCTGTATTTGGGACATTCATTTTGATTCATTAGTTGTTTCTTGAACTTGCTGGGTACTTGGCTTTGCTACTTGGCTGTATAAAACTATTTGAACTTTTTCCAAAAAGGGAATTATCATGCATTAACTTCCATCTGGCTCGTTGTGGAGGAGGAAGAGTTTGAGATGCAACTTTTCCATTCTTCCTTTGCCTCACTTACGTAAAAATGATATACAGTACTTTAACCCATAATGCATGGGGAAAATGGAACAGGAGGCCTCGTATTGTACAAACCCAAACCATCTGCAGATGTGTCTCCAGCTAAGTCAGCAAACCTTGCAGAATGTCATTATGTGTGAGAACTGATGCACCACATGGTCTGTACATGCAGATATTACATCTCATACCTCACAGGGAGATCAGATTCTGTGCCAGCAGATATGATAACCATAAATCTGAGGATTAGCTTTTTGAGTATTTCACAGATCAGGATGATCTGTCAAGCTGGCAACATGTTTTCTGTAAAAAGGCTCCCTCAAAGCTTATGTCTCAAACATCAGACAAGCAAATGATACTTGAAGTCTATACTGTCATCTGTCACAATATGTCTAACCTTCGATGAATGGCAAAATTAGCTATTTTCAGTGAAAATCAGTAAAATTAACATTACAGATTTCTTTTACAGATCACTTTTTTCAAACACAAAGCGAATCAATATTAATCAGCTAATCTGTTAATCATCAGCAGTATCTGATACTCCAAAACTTTTATGAAAATCAGACTGGATTCTATTAAAGCTCTTTGACTACATGTAATATTTAAAAAAAAAAATAAATTTTGTCATTAAAAGAACTCATTGGCATCACCTGATGTTGTTGTCTACTTGTTTACTCCTCTTTGAGTTTGCAGATGAAATGAAAACAGCTTAGAAAACCATTAATTTACCATCCAAACAACATAAGCTAACCCACTTGAAAGCTATCTGAGAGTAATTAAAATTCCTCTAGATTTAAATACATTCTCGAGTGCTCATGCTAACAGTCCTTTTGGGAGCTTCTTGGACTAATCGGGAGACACTGAGAAGTGTGTTTCTTTTGCTAATGGGCGAACACGTGATTTCACAGCTCCCAATACGATTATACTCCTATTAGGGTCAGACATTCATAAAGACTCATTAGCAGTTTTTCCCATCGTGTGTGGGTGATATCATTTCTATCTCTTTTAGTGTTTGCACTCTTCTTGCTTTGATTCCAGCAACTCAGTCCTTTTGAACCAATTTGTAAGCCATTCAGTGCCTCTACTCGAACTTAACCCAGACTTAATGACAAGCAAAAGTCTAACCAAAAAGACAAAAAAGGGTAAAAGCCTGTCTTGGCTGGTTTGATGTTACAAATCTTCAGATCATTGACTTTTAGCAGACTTTGAGGGATCATGAGATGGTTGCTTTTCTGACAAATTAAAAACACAAATTTTGGGCTGACAGCTTGTTCACACTGCTGTTTTAGGAAACAAAGTATGTCCCGAATAACATATGTTGATGACAAGAAGTGGGAAAAGGTTGGAAAAGCCAACTCATGACTCTCAGTCACACAAAACCCATCTGTGCTTATAGTTATTTATGGTAACACATAAAGTACAGTTATTTGTGGGAACATCATCATCTCCCATTTTCAGAGAGGTTACTACAGGTAATTTACTTTGCGATCTCTTTTAAATTAAATTGCTAAAAATAAAGAGTCACATTGTTGTGAATGTTGGCAGCCCACCTGTGGAGATGTTCATACTGAAGTTAATTGAATAATGTGCTCAGTACTCAGCAATGGCAACATAATTAATAGTTAACAAGCCATTGTTTCAAAAAGGTGGCTGTGCATGTGTCTGTCTGCCTTACACTAACAGGCCTGGTATTTTAGCCACGTATAACACTGCTAGGTTGGCAATTTTGTAAAAGCTGCATGACTTGTTATTCCCTATCTTTGAGTCATATGACGGGTGTGGTTCTGGATCTGGCACAGATAAATCTCAGTTAGCTCTTTATTTTGCTGTATTTGCTAAACCTGGATGAAGTCAGTGCACTATTTTATGACTTCTAGTGTCAACTGCACAGTGAGTTTGTGTAAACATGACCTGATGTAGTGGTTTTTGTGGACAAGGCCAGATAAACTATAAACTCTTGTGACATGATTGAGTTAGGAGAAGATAAATGCTTCCCCCTGTTTCATGATGGTTGTCGTTACAGAGACAAATCTACGTCACATTTATTTCTAAACCATATTTTTGGCAAGCAGGGTTGTTAAAAACTTTTTTCACAGAACAACAAATAATATAAATATGGTTATAAATAAACCAACTGAACTAAATATATTGGCAAAAACAAAAGTAAGAAGCTTAAATTTTCTGACTCATCCATCTGCCTTAATGCTTCAGATGGCCACACACAGGAAAACACATACATAAACACATAAAGACTGCCATTGCCTGCTTTCATTGAATCCTCCCAATAAGACACAGACACGCTCAATTCAGTCCACTCACAAACAGACAGCTTCCAATACAAATAAAGGACCTCCTGATTAAGAGGAATAACATGCATACACTGGTGGCGTAAAGGTTACAGAGGAGTGTTTATAGCTGCAGGGATGTAAATGTGAGTTCCTAAACGAGCTGCTGGGTCGAGTACTGTCATTGCCTCACACTAAAAGGGTCCAGTGAGGTGCCCTTGAGCGTAAGACACACAAGCTGCAGTTAACACTGGTGGCTCCCCAGTGTGAATGTGCCTAATGATATGAAAGCGATGCTGGGTGTTGCTATGCGTTGAAAATCTCTGAAGTACTCATCATCCTCTCCACCTGCCACGAGAGTATATCAGCATTCACAGTTCTGCCACAGGAAAAGCAAGCTGTCATGAACATGGAGCCCATAATTTTTTTTTTATACCAATGCCCTAAATCATCATACTACTTAGCAGCTGAATACAAAGTGACAGCAAGTGACTGCTCAGCTTTCTACAGGGTGTGGCGAGCAAACACAAAGTGCGAGACTTGCGTTGAGCTGACAGAGCTTTGGAAAAGTGTCCACACAAACATTACACGCACAACCAGCACTGCTTTGTGTGGTTGATGACATGGAATGTGTTTGCTACGTTTATACTGTGTTCGTCCTTTAACTCTGCCAAGCTTTGACGTGGTTTTGGATTGCAGAGAAGAAGGCTCTTTTATAAAATGAATTTTTAAGCTGTGGGGCACTCTTTTTGCAGAAGGGAGGAGCCGTCCCACTCAAGCTGTGGAGGAAACTGCCTCCCCCCGAAAAGCAAACCAAACAAATGGCACAAAGTTATTTTTCAGATGGCTACTGTAAAAGGAGCTTTTGTGCACTCAAAAAACTGCTCCAAACGACACTTGACTAACTGCAGCAAAGGAAAGGACAAATGGAAAGAAAGACTCAAAGAGAAGGTACGCAGTGTACCCAGTAGGAGGAGGGGATTTTCTGATGAGCAGCAAAAGATGTATTTTGGGGAAAAGAAGCTTCTGATCTGTTGTTTCACCAGAAGGCCTTGGCGTAGCATCAGGGCGTTGGTCTCGCTTCCAATAGCGTCACTTTCTGTGCGACAGCAGCGTCATAAGACCTTAATAATGTGTTTTATTTTTAACTGCCTCGCTTGTCTGAAGTGGCAGCACTAAATGCAACAGTCATACTCAATGAGAAGCTGCAGCTAAACTAAGTCACACACTAACTACAAGAGAGGGTTTACTTTGACAGCCAACTCAGTGGACAAATGTGCTGCACTGTTACTCCACAGGGAGGAAACGCACCTCTGTTTTAGTTGCAGTGCAGAACAACTGCTAGTGGCCGGTGATGGTTCTTTAATGCTTTTTAGCTATTTACAACAAAATTACTTCAAGTTTCTGAGCACTTACCAACATGTCATACTCTCAGAGCTGTTGGACAAATGCAATAAGGCACGTTTACCACTGAGTACGCTGAGTAAATATAGCTTGCTGGTCATCATTCAGTACAGTATGCCAACTTGCTGAATCACACAATACAGACATTGAAAATTAATGAGTCACTTTCTAATGCTTGTGAAATCAGACCTTACCTAAATGAAGCCAGTGACTGCCCTTCAATGTGTCTGCGCTGAATCCTAGATGGTATAATGAATGTGAAACATGTCTGTAACACAGCATATGTCCAAGTGAATGGTGTTGTGCATGTAAAAGGGTTCTGTCCTTTAGTTCTGAATATATTTACAGTTGTTTATGAGGAATTTAAATAAAGTTGAGAAAATTCCAGGGGCCAAATGAAGAAGTGCATGTATTTCCGACTGCTAATGAATGCTATTCCGAAAGGCACTGATTCTTGATAATCGTGCCAAAGACATCAAATACCATCCAGCTGGCATCCAGATGTTTTACAGATGTGCTTGATTCACTAAGTATAAAGGCCATGGAAAAATGCACCCAGAATGCAGCAGTACAAAGTATGGAATGCGTGAATGATGCATTTTCATAAACATACTTGTGTTGCTTCCAAGCCAGCAGACTGGACATGAGTAAAACCACAGAGATACAATAGTCCATTTGTTCTTCAGTGTCTTGTTTCCAAAGGATGTTGTGGTTCATGCTATGCACTTCTCATTTCAGTCCTTTTAGGTGGAAGTGAGAGAAATATTGTTGGGTGAGGCCACAGACTCACAGACTTTGGGTGATATAAGAGAAGTGTGACGAAAAAGTAAATCGCCAAAACAGGAGTTAGCCTTTATAGTGAAGTCAAGTCACTCAAGTTTTTATTTTTGTACGCATTTTTATAGTTTTTTGGTGTGTACAGAAAACAAGCTGACACAAGAGGGCAGTGCCAAGGTGCTCAGGGTCCTGTTGTCCTTGGCAACAAAATGTCTAAATCTTCATCCCCACAGCACCGCAGCATCCTTCTCACACAATCTGTATTTCATGTTTTCACAGTGTTTCACTAAAACCACACCATGTCTCCTTATGAGACTTTTGAGGTTCACTGCTTTCATACTATTTACACATATTTCACCCAACAGTGTGATGGATCTCTTCCTTTTCTTAAACAACATCATTTTGTAGTTGGAGACTCACAGGAAGCAAATATATTTATAAAAAAGGACCTGTTCACAGTTAAATCTTTATTCATAAATCAGCCTGTTACTGTAAATGGCTTATTAGCCAATACAGACTCTACACAGACTGTGTCCAGGGCCAGTAAGTCTGTTTCCAAATGACCTCACTCTGCAGCAATATGATTCAGGAGTCAGCAGTGAGTTCAGATGGAGACCATATCAATAGTTTATGACTTGCATTTAAAAGAGGCCTGAGGAGGTCTGTTCTGGTCAAGGTATTGTTTGAATGAATCATACATCTGATAGTAAGGATTTGCACTACATTTCCATATGTGAGGGGTTCAAATGGAATATCTCACCACATGTAGGTACAATAGCACCAAATATGAAGCTCTTTTCAAAGCCCCTGTTGTATTAGTTATTTTAAATCACAACATTAAGATATTGGAAAAAATATGGGCAATCTGGCATTCTTAGACTTTTATAGTATTATGTATGTGTTATTATTTTTATTGTTTTACTGTAAGACGGGCTTGAAAAATGCAAATCCACCATTTAAAAGTGATCCCTAGTTGTGATCCATCAAAATGAAGAGCAAGGGCTCATTTACAGCGAAAGCTCTTCAGCGAGGCAAAAAAAATTCCTAATTTTAAGCTTTAATTTCCACTTGATGACTGTATTCAGAGAGGCCAACAAGTGGATCTAGTTATGAAGCTGACATGCTGACCTGTGTGCGCAAAGACAGATGTAATGTAATGTCTGAACATTCCCCTTTTCAAAATTACAGAAACTGCCTTTTTATGAGAATGTGGCCTGGATTTCACATTTCAGCACAGAACTATAGATGTCATGTTGAAAACAGCCTCCTTTTCCACTAAAATATTGCAAAGACATTTTTGGGGAGCAGAAATTGGCTGCTGAGCAAAAAAGTCACTCGGTTAGGAGAGAGATTGAAGTTTTCCCATTAGAGGAGCAGGGAAGGTTGCAACGTGTGTTTAACGAACACATAGTGTTATTTGTTATAGATAGCAGAAGTGGTAGCCTGAAGTGAGCCTGTTTGTACTCAGATTAGGCCGGCACTAATAGGATGTTCATGATTAGGCCTAATCAATGATCCATTATTTGTGCTCATTCGTGATGAAATGCAATTTCAATCATTGTTATCAAATTGATTAATTTTACTGGCGTGAGATGTTTACTTTCTTTCAATTACCAATATAATTACAATCTCTCCTACTGGCTTATCATGTAAATGCATCAGGAAAGCAGAAATACACCACATGCAGCATTAAAACACCACCACAGCCTCGTCTGTCTTTGACAACCATGTTCAATTATGTCTGGGAATGAAATCCATAATTTGGCAAGGCAGAGAACCCAGTTTATTCCACTTTCAGTTGCCAGGAAAATATTTGTGCTCACAAGTATCTGCATGTTGGATGACACTATGATTTCTCTGCAACAACAGCTGCTGAGCAAGTTAGTGTTGAGACTTCCACCAAAATACACAACATGACAAATTACCGAAAGCTTCTGCAGAGATAGGAAAATAGCTCAGTGCTATTTATTTTTTGGAACTTTTCATATTTCTCTAACTCTGATTGATCATATCAAACTGTTTCTGTCCTATCAGTTCTCTGAACCCAACACTTCTCGACAAACTGATGTGCTATCTGGTTTGATAACGTCTGGCTGGAAAGGAAAACATTTGTTTTGTTTGGAGGAAGTTTGTTGAAGCTGTAAAACAGGCTTTCAGATGAGAATGACATCTAATCAGTGGGAGATACTCGAGTTCTTATGTTTTATTTTAAACTGCTGGCCTCTCTCTCACTGTCTGCTGAAGTAGAAGAGAAGCGTGTGTGTAAAATTTCAGACACACCCTCCTTTCCCATTACTGATGTCTCAATTGACTCATAACTTAAAGCTGATTAAAAATGTCTCCTCTCCTGCGTCTCCCATTCGAGACTGAACTCTCTCTAATTAGTCGACTCAATAAAAGATCATAACTTTTACTTACTTTTACTTACACCTGCTGATATGGAAATAGCAGATGGTTCAAATATTATGAGTCTATAGACATTCACTGATGGAAATGTTTGATTTATGGTTTTTAGTGCAACACCTCCAAAGTATTTAAGACTAAATATCACACACCAGAGTTTTATCTCAACTTTAACTCAATTGCTATCTGGTATCTCAAGAAATGTAGATTTTACCTGCTCAGTTTTCCCCCCATACATTTACAAAAATACCTTAAATGCATTTCATGGAAACAGAGAAAAGACACTCTGGGAGCTTTCTTATTGTTATAATAAATTAACGTGCATTACAGAGTGAGGCAGTCAGAGAAATAAGTTCAGTTTTCTCCCTTAGGCTGGCCTTAAGCTAATTGCCATCCAACTGTTATTGGTATCCTTATGTGTAGCAACTGCAAATTAGCTGTATAGCCTCTGGTGGTTATTGAATAAGTATTGGAACACATTACCATTAGACTCTCACTGTCTAATGGCAGCCTACTCAGACTGTAATACCTGAATAGGTTATGCGTATTGGCTGTGGTTAAAAAAAGAAATAAAAAAAGCGTTGTTGTTGTGGCAGTGTCTCTGCGGTGTTCAGCCTAGCCTCCTTTCCCATTTAGACGACAAGGTGATTGTGACAGCATAGCAGTTACGCTTACCAAATCTAAACTGATCTCAACAATGTTTAAAACATCTAGAGTGTCTCCTCTGTGGTCACTTATACAATGAAGATTTGTCCTAACGAGAAGCTTAGGAATGCATTTTTGGCTGTAAAGTGACAGGATGCTTCAGGGTCACAAGCGGTCAGCTTCCCTATTCCATCTCTTTGCTTTCCCCAGGGATCTATTCCCATGACTGGGTCTGGCACAATATGTTACATCAGATTGCACAGTTAGCCACAAAAATACTGGTTGTTCTTGGTACACCCTCATCTCTCCTGTCATCTGCGTTTCTTCTGGTTTGGCTGATCATTTGTTGACTTCAGTGCATTCAGCTTCTATTGTCAGCTGCTCAAAGATTCTGATTTTTGTTTTTATTTTTCACAACCTTTGTGCTCTTCCAGAAGATAAAGTAGTTTTAGTTTCCCTGTTTAATCAAGCATAAAATAATTTCAAGCTCAGTCTCCCCAAGTTTTTCTAAAATAGGAATAACGTCTGGAAATATAAATGTATGCTCTGAGGCAAGTCTTTCTTTGTATAAACAGACATTTATTCAGTGAAGAAAAATGTATGATGTTGTAACAGGTAGTGGTTTGATGATGAAGAAACAGAAAATTGTGTTTGCCGTGATGAGAGTGGCAAATTGATTTTACGTGCGTTTAAGGAAGGAAGTGAAAGCAGCACATTGATGACTCTGATACAGCCGTTTTTTTATTTCTATCAATCAGTGTTTCAGCACATATTTGTTTTCTTTCGAATAAAGGCCGGTAATAGATAGACATGTCATCATCTTCAGATGGAGCCAGGATGCTTTCTGTTAAGCTAGCTAACTAATGGATGTTAGCTGTAGCAAATATATCATACAGAAAAGAAATACCACGTATCTGTTGTGTTCATGGAACGATTGGTAAGGTTATTTATTCATTTTCAACCTGTCAAAAGAATTGTCCAATATGTTGTAAGTCCAGCCATTTAACCCCACAACTAATTAAGGTTAAACCCCCAAATTGTACCTTAATCACAAAACGTCACAACTTTTTGCCTCTTCTTAATCATTAATCAGCAAACTATTCTAATCGGAA
>JAUBNQ010000025.1:19955294-19967306 GCA_032353495.1 Ctenopoma kingsleyae | reverse complement strand
AATTGTACCTTAATCACAAAACGTCACAACTTTTTGCCTCTTCTTAATCATTAATCAGCAAACTATTCTAATCGGAACACAATCTGAAGAGTGAAAGCAGAACTAAATCTGCATGTGATGTCTGAGTTTCTGCTCACTTCATAATATTTTCTGAAAGCGCATTGAACTTTTCAGCATCTGTTTTGCTGCAACTGTGTGAAAGATTCAACTCGTGATTGCACAAGCAGCTCGGTTGTCTGGCTTGGCAAACCAGTGACGTTGGATTCAGGTCCACTGTGCAGCTGTTCTCTGCTACATGCTACTGTGAGCACTCATACAGTCAGTCAAATCAAACTTCATTATTTCCTCTGGTTATTTTAAGCCTGCACGACCAGCAAGATGACGACATTTTCTCCGGCCCCTTAACACTGGGGGATCTGTGTGAGCCACAGCACATACAGAAAACACGCCCTCACACATGTAAACACAATCATGAACACTCACACAAAATCCCCACCCCGGACCTCGCTTTCTCCCCCTGTCCATGTTTCGTCAACCCATGTGAGGCAACATGCTCTTTTGTTAGTCCTCCCGTCTAGCTATATTTATCTGGTGCAGACTATTCCAGACTGTCATCAGCCAGATCCCAGGCCTGGTGCTATCCCCAGCCCCCTTGATTCTGTCTGAACCTAGCCTGTAATGAGGCCGTCTGGCGTCAAATTACTCAGAACACTTCATGGTCCCTCGGCGGTGCTGATGAAGATTTTCAACAGGATGGGAGCTGGCGCTGATTTGTCTTCACGTCAGCATGCTGTGAAAAGTGGCCCTCCTAACTGCAGCCTCCCGCTGTCATGTTGTGGGAATGATAGGGCAGGAGACTAGCTATTTTGAAGAAAAAGGGGGTTTTCATATTTATTTTACATAACTCAAAATCATCCTCATGGAAAATAATGAAAATGAAGTCACATTTTTGGTGAAGTTATGCATCAGGTGTCAGGTGTTTGCCAAAATCTCAAAACTTTGTTAAGGTGTCAAAACTTTATCTCCAACTATTGGAATGAGTAGAAATATTTTTCTTAGAGGAGGTTCATATCACTGCACCTCGGGCCTGAAGCTCAATCCTATCATCCTGGAGAAAAGGTTAATAACATCAGAGAGAAGAATTAACTGGAAGCACAAAAAATTATTAGTTTGCAGTCTGATGTCTTATGATTAACCACTGCGGCCTTGTGCTTATGAGTCATATACCCTGTGGGCTGGAAGGAGTCCCCCGCACTCACAGTGGATTTCTCTATATATAAAGTAGTGAGTCATATCATGTGCAAGCTACTGTCCCTGCTGGACATGTAAAAATAGTAGACTTACGTCTCTAAGGGATAGTGCTATATAGAGTGTAACATGAAATGTAACAAAAAACACAGGAATATTAAAGACTGGCTGAACAGATCCAAGTTCCCAGGGGTTGCAGGGTTGGCGAGAGAACATAAAAAACATCAGATAACAAACTGGTCTCTACATCCCTGTTTCAACAACTACTTCAGTTCTAGCGTTGAACATTCCTCAAGTGCTGACTAATTGCTGCACACTGGCATTCTTTCACTGCAGTTGTTTTGTCTATATTAGGCAAAAGACGTAGAGGGACAATTTGATTAAAGCCTCCGGCGCTCGCTTTCTACTAGCTGACCGAGCTGACTCCAGATGTTTGAGTGGAAACCCCAGGCTTTTCCTAACATGTCTCAGCTGAAGCAGCTCATAAGTGGAAATATTTACCACGATTCACACTGTTTTCCAGTGGCGTAGCAGCCTTTGGTTACACTACTGGTCACATCAGTCTCATTCCACTGGTGAGAACATGTGAGTTACACGCAAGACAGAATTTTCATCAAAGGACGCATTGTTCTTAATCTAATTTAGACATTAATTAATGGCATATGATGAGGTAGCATAACTATTATACGATGGCATTTATGATAAATAAGAAGGAAAGATCTGAGTGCTAATCTTGAGAAGGAGAACTGAGTAATTCCATAAAGCCCTTAGGGGTAAGAATATATTTTGTTTTTGCTTTTCCTTTTTAATTTATTTTCAATGGATAAGAGAAACAATGGCAGCCATAGGTAAACTGATTCCTCTTTATCCAACAAAAAATGATAAAACAGACTCTTTTTAAAAAAATGAAAGAAAGGCAAAAACCCATAGAGGCCACTCATATCGAGACATCTGTTCATGCATAATTCCTGCTTATTGAAAACTTGGCAGTTCTGTGATGATGAGAATTTTCTCTGGAGTTTTCATTTTGGGCACTAAACTCCCCAACAGCTCTTATCAAAAATAAACACACGGTTCTGTTGCTGCAGCGGGTGGGGGGAATATAAGCCTGTCTTTTTCAGGGTCATAACACACGCTCTGATTTTCAATGTTCCAGTTCAGGTTCAGGCCCATTGTGGTCCTACAGGTATCCTAATGTGCATGACATTATCACCACAGTGCATCAAGGCAGGTGGCATTTGTCTTTTTGAGTTTGTTTTAAAATTCGACTTTGATTTTACAGTGTTTACTTTACATGATGTTCGGTAATTGATGTTAATCTTATTCTTATCCAATTCCCGTTGCTTGAGACTTCAAGGACTGAATATCCTCTATGATATCATGAAACAAATCTAATCTACTATTTCAGAGCATATCCAGCTTTTGGCCAAGGGCACAAATGTCCCAAGCTTTTACCCTGGTCCACTGTTGTATCTTTTCTTATTCTGGTAGTGTTGGTCTAAGACTGACACCGTCTATCCACTGCTTTGGAAATATTACAACAGCTGTTGGACAGATTGCCACGAAAATTTCCCAGAGGATGAATCCCTACTGACTTTGGTGATCTCTTGGCTTTAACTCTACCACCATCACTTGTCCATTTTTTATTTGTATTTGTTACATTTACATCTGGATTAACTTCTTCTTTTTTTTTACATTGCACTTCTCTGTAATAAATTACAGTTTTCCTCCTCTCCCCATGCAGCTTTGTCCCTGTGCTACTGTTGCTGTAGGTAAGTCTATGTCCTAAGAACTGCCTAAAATTACATGGCAACAAGGTAAATACCCTAATTATCTGGACGATTTGAAATCTGAAATTACCTCTTTGAGACTTAAAATCTAAGTGTAGACCATTCATCACAAAATTTCTCCAAAAGCCCCCTTCCATTGACTTATCTGATTGATGTAGAAGGGGTTAAAACAACATCATAAGGTGACCTTTCACCTAAGGATGGAATCTGGGCTGGTGTTTATGTACAGAAACTCTTTTGTGTACACACCCAGGGTATGTGTGTGGGCTGTCTGCCTGCTCTAAGCAGATCATGGCCCTAAATATAATCTGAGTAGCCTGTCATTGATAGCCAGCAACCTCAAAGACAGCAATGTGGGAAAAAATCATCTGCCAGGAAGTATATAGCCCTCAAGGCGAGGGACATGTCTCTTTTAGTATTTTTGCATCACACTGAGAATAAACTGAGCTGTGATGTGTGTGCATGAAGTCACTCTGCTTCGTTGTGACAACAATGCAAGTAAAGCAGCCATAAAAAAGGCAGAAGGCAGAAAGTGTTGCGCATTTGGCAAATCTATAGACCTGTGAAGGACCACTCTACTTGACAGCTTCATCACACATTTCTAGAGCTTTAAATGATAATTCTGATTAATTATAAGTTTGGCCTTCTTGTAGTTTTAGACATTATCCCTGTAAATAATAATAATGTTACTACATACTCACTCAATTTAATTGCTGAAATATGGTAGGCATAAAGACAGAATTCAAGAAGTGATGAGATGAGGAAAAACATGAGCTGTCAGATCAGACTGGCTTTAAAGAAACATGTAGGCAGGACTAGGGGGCCTTGGGGCAAAAATGAGCTAGTGGGCCCTTATTGATCTGTCTCACCAAAACTCTTTTTTACTGTGTATCTATTAGGTATAATTAGCAATTAGTTTGTGAAACTCTACAGGACTATACATGATATGAACACATTATGAACTGAAATAACAAACCAGACTTAACTTGAGATCCATCTGAATGTCAGGACCACGAGAATAGCAATTATACAAGTTAGATTGTGTTATGGTGGTGCATGCAGTATTAGTAGACCAATGTGCGTTTGTTACACAACCCAAGCCTCCAGACCCCTGAGAGTCTGAAGGCCTGAGGCAGCTGATCCAGCCTTGCCTACAAGATAGCCAAATTTGTTTGGAAGAAAAACCAAAGACAAAGGGTAAAAGTTTTCCAGATTACTAAGTCAACCTTTACCTACCACACCCACTGTAGTCATTTGCATTTTGGGTTTGTTCACTTTCGGTTTTAGCTCTACATAAAGCAGCTTAGATAACATGGCTCAAATGTTGGCTTATTTGCACTTATGGTTAAATCACTCACTTTTTTCAGCCTAATAGGATTTTAGGGATGCTGCCGTGTTTTGAGATCTTAGCAGATTAATGAAATGTCATACAAATGGTGACCAAAACTATAAAAATAAGACCCAAGTAACAATAAACTGGAAGTCTTCTGTAGCTGTAGTCCAGTAAAATCAATTATAAAATAGATAGTCAGCAGTATTTGCCTTTCTAAAACTCTCTTTTGAATTTCACTTATTGTTTTCTTAGCTGATATGTGTATCTCACTACAGAAACTCACTGTAAATGATCAGCAGTGGTCCAGTGTCTTGCATAAGTCCAATCTTTGCTTTTGAATTGAAGCTGTTTCCATTATGGCACTAACACTGTCATTACTGGGCAGACATGCTGCCCACCTTTTGCAGCAGGTCAGATATAAAATTTTAACTGTAGTAACAAGAAGTTACAGAGAGGAAAACAGGGTGAGTCAGGTTGTCCATACAGCTAACTTTGGATTCTTGCAAAGATGTTTGCCTCAGGCCAGAATTCAAAAAAAAAAAAAAAAGTTAATAAACCTCGATTCACTGAAACTTTCTTTCTGAAAGTGCCGGGATAAAACACCAGGCAGGCAGAAGTGAGGGAGGTTATATCATATTAGAAATGTTATCAATATTGATCATCTCCCATGCTCAGAGATGTTATGAGGGTCTGTTCATACAGTTAAAAGGACAAGCTTGTCAATGAGCAGAACGCCCTCCAAAGTACAAGCATGACTCGTGTTCAGCACTTAAGTTTTAGAGGAAAACCATTTGTTCTACAGCAGAGAAAACCTCCAGAGTTTATTTTCTTTTTAAATGGACATGTGTTAAGATAAAAAATAAATGGCAAATTACATTTCTGAACATTTAAAACTCACATCTAAGGCATGTCTCATGAAGTTGAAGTTGTTTTCTGGACATTCAGACACATGTAGAGGGATTTTCAGAGAAACTGCAGAACAGGAGCAGACAGGGGCTGTGCTTTCTGTTCAGCTACAGACTCTCTTGTTTGGATTTACTCCAAATGTCCCATTTCCATTCTGTTCTAATGCTGTGGTGTGTTTAAATTAAGAGGTGACTACAGAACCAGCACAAACCAGCAGAACACTAATCTCATCAATTTCCGAATGCAAATGTTAGACTTATTAATCATCTGTGTATTCAGACACCATCTCTCAGCCAACTCTCAAGAAACACATGGACACCTTGAATACAACACTTCACAAAGGCCAGACAAATTCCATATTTATTTTTTCTTGTTACCATAGTGATATTACACTCCAGGGAGGCTAGCAGGATCATATGCAGTCTTCGGATGCAAATCCCCTCGTTAATCTTTGCAATTGAAAATGCAAACACATTCAGAACCGAGCCACCTCTGAAACACTCACACTTATAAACCATTAGACAATGTTTGGAGTAGATGTTGTGCCTTATTATGTGTTGGCTGAGCAATTTAAGACAATTAATGCATTAAGATTGCTATCTAGCAGCTTTTTCACACCAAACATATTTATAGTACTACACACGGAGCATCATTAGCTCTGGAAATAAAGCTGGACAGGAGTATTGTTTTCTCTCCATTTCCTCTGTCTGTCTGTCTATTCATCTGTCTGGTCGCATTTATATTTTAGGAGATGGCAAAATGTTATAAATGGATTATCAGAAAACAAAAGAAAACAAAGAAAAGACTTTGTTGAAAGGTTGGTAATGGGGCAGAAAACAAGTCATTAACTTTTCACACCGTTTGACTAACAGAGGGGCGTGGCGGTAGACGTGGCTTCCTTAGGAGCACATAACTTCCAAACAGATTTACAAACTTTGTGTTCCTATCAACAGACAGAAAAATGAGAAACAAGCTCTATTACCAGGCCAACCAAACAACATGTCAGCACTGGAGAGAAATTTAAGGGTTGGAAATAACTGCCTTTTGCTAAGTTTTCCAAATCTTGGTACAGTGGTGGTTAAATTGCAGCCTTAATGCCAATGCAGAAATTGAGATGCTGTAAGCTGCTTTAAAAACTCTAAACAGGAAGATGTCATGTCCAATTTCAGATAGAGCCACGATAAAGAGCGCTTTTATTTATTTAGGGAAAAAAATGCATCACGTGGCTGCTAAATAGAAAATGTACTTGTGGTCATGTACTTTACTTCTGTAGTGAAAAGATATTCACAGCTATTCAGGAATCTCCTTGTAAGTCGCTTTGGATAAAAGCGTCTGCCATATAAAGTAAAGTAAAAGCAAAGGAATAGCAGACATTTTGTGCTGTAATATCACCAGAAGGCCAAGAAGAGTGTTCTTCAAGCAGCGAATATTATAGAATTTATTTGGTGAACTACTACTGCTTATTTCTCACACTGCGTCATAATTGTTCCTCTGGCTGCTGTGTGGGTGGATGAAGCACAATAGTGTAAAACTATGGGAGAGTGGCAGGTTGCATCACTAAAGAAAACTCAGACCACTTCAACACCCGAAGTTTCAGTTTCAGTGAAAGATGCCAGTGATTTTGTGATGCCAAGTCAAGAATGACCAGGCATCTGGACATCATGCGGCACATAGGCTGTGGCGTTAGAAGATGTAAAAACTGCAAAAAACGAAACCCACCATAATCCCCCTACACAGCTAGTGAAAGAGTCCTCTGACAGCTTGTGGAAGGCATTTTGTGGAGCAAAGGGGGCCCAAAATCCAATCATTGACTTGATACATCTGGTCAACATTAGCATTTTGTTCTCCAGGGTCAATGGGTGAGTACTGTTCACACAGAGGCAGCAAGGACTGTGCCAGTAGATAATTAGATGAGGAGAAATTGTACCCTCATAAAGTTTCTTCTGTTTTATTCTGGCATGACTTGACCTGACTAAGCAGGCAGCACCAACTATAATGCTTACTACTGTATATGTATTTATAGATGCTGCACAGCCTCATGCAAAATATTTTTTGTAAATGCCATGAAATGCATTGTTTCCTCTCAGCATTCACTGCTCATTGTTCAGTTAAGTCTTTAGCGGAGGTGTTGCCGTCATACCAGTCAGTGGATTTATCTATAAATGAGCAAACAGAAGGTTAGATGACTCTTTCCACGCTCGTGGTGAATAGATCACAGTGCAGAAGAACTGAATCCGGCTCTCCAGCTGAGCTTTGATTCTGTGCCACTGAAACAAAGCGACACTCCTCTGTTCAGATCAAGGGCCACTTTTTCACTTTAGCTTCCAATGAGACACTCGTAGAGAGGTTTGTCCAGAATTAATTGGAGTAGAATGTGCAGTGGGAGTTTGAAGATCTGACAGCCAGCAGAAGACAATGGGCTCAACAGCTGCTCTAAGTCCAAGACTAACCCTGCCAACTCACCATATGTACAATTTGGTGTTGAGGTGGGTTAGTTAAATTGTTGAAAACACTACTTCAGCTTCTTATCAGCATACCAGACTTGCCTCACCTAAACACTGTACATCCCACACAAACCTGCACATAAGGGCAATAAGAAGGACTTCTGCATCTGCAATATGATATATATTTAGAAAGGTGCATCTGTTGCTGACTTTACTCATATTCTATAGGAGCATTGTATAGGCCTTCTTTCCAGCATCCCCCTTCCAAACTCACACACTGCCTCTCCCACTCCTTTACTAACCCCTCGCTCTCACACACTTTCATCTCTCCTCCTTGGGTGGATAAGGAGCAGCTCTGCCTGCCACTGTGTACTTCGTTCTGAAAGAGCCATTCATTGCTGCCGGCAGAGGGACCTCAGCTCACCTCCTAACCGCAGAGGGCTTCAACTTCACTACCTCCTTCCTTTTGGCAACACGCTTTCAATGCAAACATTGTCAAGGTAAATGCACTCACACACTCAGCCAGAGACAGACTGAAAGGCAAAGAAAAAAAACCTGCATCAGATGAGAAACTGACAGATGTTGTCTCAAACGTTGGACCAGGGTCTGAGCACTGGCACATCTTTTCCCCCTTGTATTGAGTTTCATCCAAAAGAAGGGAGTTCACTGCTGTACAATGAATGACCAAGGGACAGTGTGAGAGAGTGTGGACAACAAAATAGTAAAGAAAAGGCAAACCTGATGTGGACTTTACTTGTGCTAAGTGAAATATTTCTACAGGTTCAAGTTACTTCAGTTTGAGACTGAGCATTATCTCATCAGGTTGTCATGCTTTGATTTATATGTTGAGAACGGGAAGCAGTACAGGACACTAATAGAGTGATTTGTAGGGGCACTTACCTCCGTGACCTGGACTGGGGAGGCAGAGCAGCAGGGTCAGGAAGGCACAGACCGGGACCAAATGCAGGGCTCTCATATTTTCGTGCTGAAAGTTAAGTCCTCCACTCTCACGTTAGAGACACTCCATTCAGAAGGGACTGAATGAGTTTCCAGTTTTGGGACCTGCTACAAGATACTCGTCTATGTTGAAGGGGCAGGGCTGGGGAGGGACCACAAGAGGGACGCCCTTTTTCAGCCCCCCTGCTTCCCCTTCATCTCCAGAACACTGACACACACATGCACACGCACACAAGTTAAAAGACTGGAAAATCATATCCTGCCTCTCCCTGTTGCCCCTGCACTTACACATTCATAAGTGTAAGACCTGTTGATACACACATATGTGCAAAAAATCACACATTCATACACACACAAACAAAAATTCCCCACTCGCCCTGCAGGCGGTCCTTTTTGTCGAGTTTGTGTCCTCTACCATAGATCTGGGAGCTTGAGGGTCCTGCACAGTATCGTATCTGTTTCTAGGATTGCAAAATTCTGGACAGAGATCTTGGATGTTGTTCCTGGAATCTGCTGGAGCCAGTCTTTTAGTCTCCTAGTTTCTAGTCACTGCCCCGACTGTTCCGATTACCACGGGGACCATTTGACTTCGCCTTTCACATCTTTTCTAGTTCTTCTCTCAGCCCTTGATATTTCTTGAGCTTCTCATGTTCCTTCGTCCTGACGTTGCCATCACTTGGGATTACTATATCTATCATTACGTTCTTCTTCCTCTGTTTGTCCACCACTACTATGTCCGGTTGGTTATCCATTACTAGTCTGTATCTGACCCCACAGGATCTTAGCTTGGTCATTCTCAACCACCTTTGGAGGTGGATCCTATTTTAACCTTGGGACTTCCAGCCCATACTATGCCAGCCACTTAGCTATGGTGTTCCTTATACGCCCTGCCTGCTATATATACACTCATACATTCATACACTGTATATCAGTTCACTAGGATGCTTCCCTTACCACCCCTCGTATCATTCACCCCCATAGCAACACAACCTCCCTCTCTCTCTCTCTCTCTCTCTCTCTCTCAGACTCTCAGTCTGGCCACTTCTGGATTCACCGACTCCCTCCTTTTGTCTCACTCAGTAATTGGAGTGGCCTTTGGAGACCAGCAGCTGCCTTCTGCAAGGATAAATCTTTTACTTTTAATTAAAGACAAATCAGGATGCTCAAGTCTCATGGTGCTTTATCTTTCTAGCCTTTCCCTTGATCAATGTCTCTAGTTCTTTATGTTTTTGTTCAACAAACCCGCTCCCGAAGCTAATTAAGCTCACACTTTAGCGTAGAGTAGAGGTGGGTTGTGTTGGATTTGCATTCACTATCTCTCCTGTATTGAGAGGACAGGGACAATATAAAAGTTTTACTGTTCAAGTTATCTAAAGTACTCAGAGAGAGACTTTAATTGTGGGGAGCGCTGTCACAGATTGTTCTCCACTTGGCTTTTACTTTAATTTTTTTTGTAATGAACATGCACAAACTCCTCACAAGGATTAGTATTTTCTGGTTGGATGCTAAGATTAAACTTCAAGTTCACTCTCAAAGTCTGAACGTTCAATTTCACCTGTCTCACACTCAGCTGGTTGGCAAATTATTCCTCGTTCTTTTTGACAGCTGAAATGGGAATACAATTAGAATTTTCTAAACACTTCCTCTGATGTGTGGAATAACTTTACAGCAGTAATTCACTATTGACTGCAGCCCATACAATACAATTAGTCTTTATATTCAGCTGAACAAACAATTCCTCAGAAATTATGTTCGAATTAGCTTGCATATGAAACCTGATAAACCATTCCAAAACATCAAAAAGAGAAGGACATTTTACATAAATTGACAGATTGTGTTTTTTCTGGACATTAATATACCTTTTCATTTTCACGACTGAAAAAATCTGCACTTGTTTGTCTGATTCAGCAGCACCTCCACTGGTTTCATACTGAGGTGGCATTCATTTGTTGGAAAAACAACAGACACAGTGAAGATAAAGTGGACATCTCATCTATTTACTCTGCGCAAAAGGTGTGAATGATTGTGGCTATAAGAAAATCTGTAAAATAACACATGACACCTGTAACACAACACCTTTTATTGCAGGCAACCTTTTCTGACACCATACCGCTCTGATTATTTCAGCATGACACAAGCTACAATTAAAATGCTCCCTCTGAGCCAGAGCCAACCGTTTGCACCAATGATATGCTCTCACCTCCCTGGGGATGCATAATTTGCCCTGGAGGGATGTCACCCACTGATATGAGTGGGCTCCTGCAGTATGTGAGAGCACAAGCAGTCTTATGTAATTTGCAACGCCAGTGGCCCTTCAGCATAAGCACTGCCAGATGATGCAAGTAGATGAATGTGAACCTGCGTTCCTCAAACTAAGTTGATGCAATTCAAAAGATTGTTTTGGCTTAATAATGCATGGGCGTGCTTTGATTAAACGGGTCCTGTGGAGTCTTTATTAGTTGAATGTAAACAAACTATTCTCACCAAAATACATTATATGTATCCTCAAGGCCTAAAAACACGTTGAATGCATTTTCCACTTTATAAACATCTGCAAAACATGTTTTAATCTTTTGGAAACCTGTTTTGTTTACACCAGTATTAGCTCTTCTTCTTCTTATCTGCTTTTATAGCCGCAGTGCTATATTTTATGATGAAATTTGTGGCACATTAACCCCCTGTTGTGCATGTGAATCCCTGCGGTGGTGGAACACAAGATCAAAACAACATAAAGACCCCCTCATGAAAACACTGGAGATAGAGAGACTAGTGGGGAAAACTCCAGCAGGTACCTTTAACCACTGGTTGATTTTTTTCCAGCCACTTACCAGCAGCAGAACAAGCTGGAAACACAGCATTTCACATAGAACGTTTTTTTTCTGTTTTGGTGTCCACCAGCTCCTGAGGGACATATTTGGCTCTTTGCTGCTAAATTCTCCACCATGTTCAGCAGCTAGTCACTACTTTGTCTGTTGTTTGGTGCTGAGCAGGTAGTGTTGTGTCTGGAAATGAGGTTGATTAGCTGAGTCTGCAAATCAGAAAAACATGTTAAAAACACACCATAAAGCTGCATAATTGGTGATAATTCTCTGTTAGCTTGTGACTATACAAGTCTAGCTATGGCTTTTACCAAGTCATTCATAGTTAATTTGAAATATATATATATATACAGATGGGGGCACAATTATTGGCCCCCCTGATGAAATCACACAAAATCATGAATATTTCCATGGAAATGATCATAACAAAAACTGTTCATACTTGTATTCCTTCCAAAAGAACAAAGACAAAATCTCACAAAGTTTGATTAAAATATTTTATTGCTGTGCTGAAT
>JAUBNQ010000025.1:19926409-19955194 GCA_032353495.1 Ctenopoma kingsleyae | reverse complement strand
TATATATATTTATATAATATATTTATTTATTGCAGCTTTAGAAGAGAATTTCACTTTTACTCAGGCAATTTTCACATGCCTATATTGTGCACTCACTCAAGGAATCACTCATCAGTGTAATCATTTTTCCTCTACTGGCAGTGAAGTGATTCCTTCAGCGCAAATGGAGTGTAAAAGATAAAGGACAACAGTCCTTGAGTAAAAATGAATTCTAATGTTCTCAAGCTTAAATAAAGCTTCAGCAGTAAGAATCAGACAAATCAAACTGGTATTGTCCAAAATTATAGTGTGAAATTCCCACTGTGTCTTACTATCTCCCTTTTGCAGCTCAGCAAACAAACTAGGATAAAAACAATGCAGACGGAAAAGACTTTAAGATAATCTTCTGAGGAAGATCTCGGATCAGTATTACTAACTAACTGATGAAGCCTGATAATATTTACACTATAAAGTTTATACAAAATGGGAACTGTGTCCCTTATAACTTAAACCATCATGCTAGTAATTAGACTCCTGCAACAATAAGCTGTTTTTGATTCTACCATCTCCACATATTACCGATTGTTATCTCGATAACTTCCTCATCAGTTCTTATCAGATCTTATTTCTCTCCCAGTTTATATAAGCTTCACACAAAACAATAACTTGGGATGTTTTGCCGAAGAATTACGCCACAACTTATCTTGGACGGAGTGAAGAAGCTCAGCTTTAACCACATGGTCTCAAATGTCACTTTTGTGTGTTGCTATAGCCCTGTCTGGCCAAACCACCACTGCAATCTCAAAGCTCCAGACTTGAGAAAACCGCAGCAACACATATAATGTTTTTCTAAATCCCTTTTTCCACTGCTGGTAAAATCAGTTGAGCCTGAATTGAGCTGAACTGATTTAATCAGTAACTATTTGGTTGTTCCAGTTTCCCCAGTGGCTCTGATTTATTGTAATATTAACTCATTACCTTTGCGTTTTGGACTGTTTCATAAAGTAAGAGGGGAATTTGTTACTGTTTTTAAATATGTTATATATAATTATAAATTATTAATTTAATAGAATTTTTTATTAATTGCAGCCCTATTAGAGTTAATTGACAATAAATCTCAATTGACTAACTGAACACTTGGTAGCCTCTGCCTCTGTTTGTATTTACATACTAACTTACTCGACCTGATGCATGTTAGAGAATTTATGAATTTTGAGTTTTTCTATCCAAGAACAAACTCTGGAACCCAGAAAGGAATTTCTCACATAGAGTATCAAGATAAGTTTTACAGTGTCTCTATGTAATTTTTGATATGGTCAACAACTAAATATATCCTGCACTAGAAATGTTAACAGGCTAATATGGATAAAGTTTGCTTTTAATTCAAATAAATCTAATTTAAGCTTTTAGAATCAATGCCCACCTAACCACCCGAGCTAGTGGTGGGTTTAAGTGTGATTAACACACTTAACATGTCAAAGAGGTGTTAATTGAAGCCATATTTTGAGCCAGATAATAATATCAAGCAACATGAATCACTGAACGGATTTAAATCAATAAATGATCCAGGATCCAGTGATTTTCTTGCCAATGACTGTCTGGACACACGTTTTCAACTTACAAAGGGCTCCCAGTGACCAACAGCTAACTGTTAAGGCCCCACCCTTTTGTTTTCTTTTCCTGTGTTGACATGTGTTTTCTCATATGCACTGTGCCAGTGCGCACTCCTGATTGGTGGATCTCCCCAGCTCCTGTCTCAAGCCAGTCACCATGTGCTCCACCCCAAGTTCCCACCTCTGATTTCCTATTGGTGTGAAACTCTCCAATCAGGCTCCAGGGCTCATCACGGCTCCTGTTAAAAGCCCCGCCTGGGATTCATTCAGTGTGGCTGCAGTATGCTGCTGTTTTGGTTTGTTTGGTGGTTTGTGACAGTGGTTTTTCTAGTTTGTTGTTAGTCCATTGTGTGGCACTTTGTGACTACATTAAAGCTTTGCTTTGTCTTAGACTGAGATTTATTTGTTAGAACTTGCTTGTACCATCACCAATTTCTGATTTGTGTACTGGGCTAGATACACTCGCATCCACACACGTACACACATATACATCATCTGGATTACACTGAGGCCTATTTTATTTTGTACAGATTGCATTAGGGCTAAGGGATGCTATTTTGTTGTATTCATGTTTGGTAGTAGGTTAGCTGGATCAGGTTTTGTTGTGTTTTCTTTCCACTTTGGTCAGTAAGATAATCCCTGGTTATTAGACTTGTTTTATTTGATTTTTGTGTTCTATGGTATCCTCTGACCATCTGCCCACTATTTTATGGTTATTGCCTATTTTAATAAACTTTAAATCCTATTAAACAACTTAATATTGTTGTACATCTTGGACGAGATTCTTATGTTACACCTTTTTAATGAGCCAGGGTTGTAACATTTTCAGATACTTTTTTTTAAAAAGCATGGCGAATGTATTTTTTTCAGACTCCTATTTTGTGCTGCAACATTAGGAGACACTAGTTGTCAGAGTTGCTTTCTTCCTCATTTAAGCCTATTACTCTCCATTTTGACAGTCCATTGGCGGTGTCACCTTAATTTGCTTTTGTCACCTCAGCTGACGCATGACACCACTGGAAAATGGCTGACTCATTTGCAGTGTACACACATGTAATGTTGTGTTTCCTTTGTTTATTAGTGATGCTTATATTTTTGTTCCCTTGTTTGTTTGCTCAAGGAGAGGAGAGGATTTAACTTGTCACTTAAATCATCCCACAGCCTTTAAAGTGATTTACCTGTAACTTGATAATAATGAGTTGCAGCTCAAAGTGTGTTTTAGCATTTGCTGTAAACTTAATTTCAAGGTTTTAATCTCTATTAATGTGCAGTGTTCCAACACTCAGGCCTCCCTGGCTAAATCCTCACTAAACACAGTTTGTTTATCTTTTCCCTGACAGCTTTGTGACTGAATCTTCACTCCTAATGCAATGCTGTGGGGCACATTGTCTGCAGATACAGTAGACGGATATACGGATCCTCAGGTATTACATTATGATTCTGAAGAAAAACTAATTAAATATGCACAAAGGTGCCTGGAAATGAAAGATAAATTATTAAACAGAAGTGTTAATGAAAGCAGCTTCAGAAGTGTTAAAGATACAGGAAGCATATATCAAAAACAGACAGAAAACAATGAGATTGTCTTAATCTTAGTTTTCCTCTGTTTCAGTACCTAATTAGCCTTAGTTATGTATTTCAGTTTCAGTGCAGTTACTAACCAGGTTGCCATTTCAGTCTGTACAGAATTTGTGCAGATATATGCTCGGTTTGTTACAGGAAATAAAAAATGTAATTCCCAATCTTATTTATTGATGCATGCATAATATTGTGAAGCATAACATCACAGCTGATCGTCTAAAACTGCATTTTCCCTCCATCAAAGCCAACAGATCATCAGTGTGACAGAGAGGGGCAGAAATCTTTCTAACAATCAGTTGTGTTCCAGAGTCAGCATGGACACAAAACAAAATTCAGAATTTCATGCACCGTTTCACTTGATAAAGATATGAATGTCAGTCGCTCAGCTGCTTGCATATGAACTTAATAAATGGAAGGAGGGACTGTAGGGTGGCAGCATTGTTACTGTAACGCTGGGTCCCCCTGCTGTGCTCTGAACATCACAGTGCTTTAACACAGCAAATATGCAGTACGAAGAAGAAAGAACATGTGATGCTTGTAGTTGTCTTTGGAGAGACAGTCAGGCAGCGATTGAAACAGTCATAAAAGAACAGTCAAGACACATGAGACTGCGAGGCTTTTTTATTTCAAGTAAAAGAACCCATCCTTTGATTTTCTCACCTGAAGTTAATAAGTAATGCACTGCAGCATATTTCTGTAACAGCACAAATGGGAGAGGGCTGTAAACTGTGCAGGAAACTCGTGTTTGTACAGTGAATTCAAGTAGTGAATTCAAACAAAAAAGATATTTAAACTAATTTGCACATTTCAAAAGGTTTTTGTCTTACAAGGTGAAGACTTGTGAAGAATTCATCTCTGTTGATCGGTTGAATGGATGCAAACTAATAAATAAGTCATAGAAACTTTGTTCATTAATAATCAACAAGTGTGGGCATTTCACATGAGGAGGAATACTAAAACTCCAAAGTCAAGGTTAGTATTAAAAGAAAAAAGCTGAGCAAGTCATGAACACGAGAAATTAAGTTAAGCTGACTTTGTCTAGTGTATTTGGGAAATATGTTGGTGTGTTTTCTTTTGGAGTTAAGTATGATCATTCAACTATATGAATAAAATCTCTTAAATATATAACTGCAGTGCTTTAATGTCATCATAGCATGAACATATCAGAACAATGTGGAAATACTGAGACACTGCAGCAGCAATGAAGATGGTCAATAAAGAGGGAAATGCACAATTACATGAACAAAGTTAATAAAGGATGTGCAAAAAATGAGAAATGCAATCAAAAATATTAAAGAGTGTCTTTATGTGGGCTAGAAAAAACAAGCTCTCCCCTACATGTTGACTGACAGTTCTACAGATGTGGACTGAACCAAACGTATTCCAATGTTATTTTTTCATCCAAGCAGCTAAACGTTATGCATGTTTATCGCTTTGCGCACATACGGTAATTAAACAAGATGTCATTTATATTTCACAGAGCTGCGTTTTAGTAGTTCCCGAACTGGAAACACATATTTATATTTCATTATATGAAGGGACAGGGTAGCTTGAATGCCAGAGTGTGGGTGGTGAGATGCTCATCTTTACAGAGGTCAGTGTAAAGTCTCAGACATACCTGTGAATGCACAAGCGGAGGAAAGAACAGTGACAAATGTCTTGTTTTGCAGTAAGACAAAACATTTGCATTAAGCGAACAATTCATTAATGAGAAAAGCTGCAGGCTAAAGAGGTACAGTATGTTTTAGGTTTTTCTTTTTATTATGTTCTTTCAGTGACTTTATTACTTCATAAAATCAGTCTTTTAATGTCTCACAATTGTCATTGGTCCAGGCTTATGTCAATAAATTAGCTTCATGACGCACATAAGAGACTTAAATTACTTAATTACCTTCTATTCTGTAACCCTGATTGAGGATGCCATGTGGAGAGTAACATTCACATTTTAACATTTAAAGAAACCTGCTGGGAGCCTAAAAATGTTTGACTGCCGTTTTTGTGTTGTGCTGGGCTTGTTCAAACACAAAGACACACTTAGATATAAAGCTTAGCACAGTGCAACAAGGCGATTATTAAAAAAGCTCCATTTCAACACTCAGTGATTCTGTGCATCTTCTGCGCTTGTATTCTTTTTCTGGCAGAGATTCAAAGCACATCCCTCTTTCTGTGCTTTGTGTAAAAATGAGGTTTTATAGTGTGTAAAGACAAGGAAGAAAAGTTTAATTCCAAATCGTGTAAAAGCTGCACAGTTCTTAATATATAGTAGTCTGTGCTGCTCGATCCAGAAAATACCATCAATATATTGGATAACATTAACATCTGTAACAGTAAGTGGCTGTTTTCTTTTTTTCCTTCGCTTGAATCTACAAAATGTTCTGCGTGTGCTAAGTAGGCCACAAATAAACACGGCTCTGAGGTACAGTAATAGGTGGGATGGGATGCAGCCGCTGCACCAGGGAGTCAAGCAGAGCACTGAGGTCAAGAGAGCACTTAGCACTGCCCTCTGGTGGAGGATCAAATGAGCTTTGATGACCACCCCTAAGACCTTATTGCTTGCAAGTACTTGAATGTGTAATTACAATCATGGTAATGAATAGATTGTTGCAAAGGGCATAGTTTTCGATGGATGCATGACTCACCAGATCTGTTCCATGGGAAAATTCTCAAATGAAAGGTTTCCGGTTCACAGAGAGTGGATACTTTTTAGAGTTGTTCAGTCATCTAACCACTCATGCAATGAATCAACCATACAAACAAACAAAAGTTATTTCCTGTGTGCTGAGATGAGATGGACAAAAATGCAAGGTCAATTTCTGGGTCTCTGGGAAAAAGGACTTGCGGTGTGCTTGTAAAATTAATTCATGAATATGAATATAATTAAATAATTAGTTAGCAGTGGTCAAAGGTTGTCATCACAGAAAATAATCAGATTTTACCCGACCAGCATGGCTGTGTATACAACCGTATGTCACCATGCTAAATCTTAATGTTTTTAGTTTATGTTGATTTCTCACTCTTTGCAAAAGACAGCTGGTTACATCATTAAAATCCTGTTCTTTCATTAATACAAATCTCACCACAGTTCATAATTTCAGTGACATTTAACAGTGAATTGTATTTTCATGCCAGCGATCAATCTGCAAAAGGTTTCCCATTTTTCAAAAGCTTTCAATAGCCTTTCTTATTTTATGAGCTGTGTAAAACCATGTGGCAGTCCATTCAGATTTCAACAATACAACATCCTAGAGTGATAGTCGAGGTTCTGGTAAGTACCACAGCAAGATTATGCACAGTGCAGCATGAATAGTTTCTAAATCATTGCTTTAAAATGAACAAGAATGCCTCCCGTGGGTTTCTGTTGGACACTGATGTCTTGAATGATATCTACGGCAAAGTCTGAAAAGTTGTTTTGTTCACAGAAATGGTCCCCTGTGCAAAGATGTCTGTCCAGATACAAATGCATCAATATGATATAGACACACTAGGTAGAGATGTGTATGCGTGTATGCAGACATGGTGCAAAATCAACGCTCACTCCTGTGTCCTGCCAGCCTTGTAACTCGGCCCTGTGAATACACCAATGTATTATTGTGTATTCTTTTATATTGTATTATGGTGTTTTTTTCCCATCTGATGTTGGCTGTCTCTGTCTCTCTCGATTGCTACATCTCTGTCTCTTTCCTCTCTCTCCCTCTGTCTCTCATTCTTGCTCTCTCCTACTGCTGTTCTCTTTCTCCTTAGTGCACCGAGACCATTGTAAAACACTGGTCTGAGTCCCGAGCCCTCAGGAGGCTCAGGGGCTCAGGGTTGACTGATCGCTGGATTTCACCACAGGCTCCCAGAACGAGGATTGTTCAAGAAGCTTTTCCTTCCCACTGAGACCCCCGTGGATTAAGGATTCCTGGCTTCTGTTGCAATAATAAGGCCTCACACACTGCCAAAAGAAGATACTGCAGTAGCTCTTCACTGCTATAATTTTCCTTTTTAAAAAAATTAAAATTTAGCAGTTTTCTGATGTCTGAAAGACTAAGATGATGTAAAAATGTATTAATAAATAAGATATCTGTGCCACAAAATGGACATATGCATGGTTCATATCTGTTAAATTTCCCTAATCTCTTTAATTAGTTCATCTGCAGATGTGTGAAGTCTAAAGTGTAATATCTCTTTGCTTCATAAATATGGCAACTTTCTTTGAATGTCAAAGTTTGCACCACCTCTATAAAAAAATCTAAAAATAAACAAACAACAGCATGGATAACAGAAGTAATATTTGAGCAGTTTCTAATTAAAAGTGGAGCACACTGAGTAAGTAAAAACAAACTGTAGAGGCTGTTGCTGAGATTCCCGCCCACGTACTGACACCAAGGCTCGTCTATGCCCTTATAGAAAACATATCCAGACACAAACAGCAGTTTTGCAGCAGCTAAACTACTCCTGAGAAGATGCATTTGTTTTCCACGTTCCTCTTCACAAGCACTTTATTACTCATTCAGCACTCTCAGCTGAATGCTAATAGGCTGAATCAGAAAGCAAGAGCGAGCCAAATGCAATAGAATAAAACAAATCCTGAAGCCAGTGGTGAGATGGAGGCAAACCGGCTGAATGTGATGACAGAACTGCACATTTATAAGAAGAATAGAAATGATAATAATGCTTCTTTTTTTTTCCAAACAGATGCAGAATGTACAGCTGGTCTAAATAATGAAAACTACCTGGGTTTGGTGTCACTGACAGTAAATGACAAATGTTAGATCAGACAGAAAAACATCACAATATTCACTAGTTGCATTAGCACATAAGAGCCTTGGACACGCAATTTACTGAGCAAATGCAGACACAGGAAAACAAATGCATGTATTTACATAGTTATTTACATAAAGCTTTGACACAGGGGAAGAGATGTAGAAACCAAGACTAAGATAGGGACTAAGTTCCCATCCACAGCCACCTCCATATGACAGGCACCTTATGTGATGTTTATTGGATTAAGTACAGTAGCAGTACTCATCACTAATGGCATATCCAGGCAGCCGCCACTGGGCTGCACTTCCAGATGGCTCTCTGCTGTGTTTTTGATGCCATAGCCTTCTGCATGCAAATTAGTGGCAGAGGCTGACCAACATTAGCTCTTTTGGGCAGTCAGATTCCATTAATGGCATCGATTACATTATTGTAGAGTGCCTCAAACAGCCATTACCCTCTCATCATCGTGCTGTCCTTCTAGCCCCACAATAAAGGAGAAAAAGTGATCTGCATTTTGGGTACAGCTGTGAACAGTCAAATGAAGGGTTGTGGAGCCAACATTTCACGCCTGAAATAACCCGTTAATACAAAGAGGTGTCATTTAATACAGAAGAAGAATAAAGCAAATGGACAATAATGACAAAGTTGGACTTGAACAGCAGTTCAAAAGCACTTCTGACACAACCAGCTGCTAAATCCTTCAGACTCTCAGTAATTGTCATACTGCCAGTTAATTAAATGTAGCCCTTGACAGCTAAATAATGCCAGTACAGTCACAGAGATTCTCCATGCTGAGGCTTTCCGAGTGGATTGATCTTACTGGCCTCCTTCAACATGAGCAGTGCATCCTAATGTACAGAGACATCACTATTATGCAATAATAAGGATACCACCACTTTGGTTAGCTCCCTAAGGTCAAAGGAAAAGTAACTGATGGACTTGTAAACTTGATAAAACCAAAAAGAGACAAATGGACGGCATCCATAGTTTTGCTTCAAAGTGAAACTAGTCAGTAATTCCTCTGTCAACCCACAATCTCCTTTCTCACTTTGAGATAAAATAAGGACTTGGAAGTGGAGAGGGAAAGAGGTGGATCATTATTTTTCTCCTGAGAACAGACGGAGAGAAATTGTTCTCGACAGATCCTTGGTGTTATTCTTTTATTTGGTTTGTAATTTATTAAACATTCTGCTTCCTACTGTAGATACACAAACATCAAACAGCCCTCCAAAGGTCTAATTTTTACTGCCAATCCAGGCAGGGTATGAGAACCTGTTTTACTTTCCAATGACTGCAGCTTACATAGGAGTGATTGTTTAAGTTTTCTTTAAGTACCACCACACAGTTATTTACCCATCACTCAAAAGCAGAACTTGTTTGCAGATAAAGATAAAATAGGTGTAGGTGTGCATATTTGGTATGTCTATGTGGCTCATACACACATGAAAATAGACCTAGGCAGCCATGCAGAGAGTTTTCCACAGACTCCGAATGTCTGAATGCCAGCAGGTGCACTTTAAGAATAATACAAATCTCTCATATATCTCCACCATTTTCACTGCACCTAGATTGTTGTATAATGTGGTATGGTACATAAAATTCAAACATTAGCTCATAGGATTCTGTGCAGATTTAGAAGTGATCTCAACTCAGTTTTTGTGCGTTTGCACCTTATACAGTCAGTTATGTGCTCTTATACAATATATATACTGTAAGTTGCATTGCTGCTCATTATTGCTTAATAACATTTAACATTTTTATGTTATAACTTTCCCTGCACATGTGTCATGCTTTAATATCAGCTAATATAGGTAAATAGGTATCTGCTCATATTTCTGAGTATTTGTAGATTTTATTAGATTTTTTTTGTTCTAGGTTTTGTTAAAACTATACCATAATCAGATAAAAACGCATTGCACACTGGTTTCTTTCCCCAGACCAAACACACCTCACCTCCTCCAAATCAAACACGTACACGGAACAGAGAAAATAACAAAGACAGATAAAAGAATATTTTTGAAATGCTCTTTCAAAGTGAACTCATTCAATATCTATGAGTGAACACTGGTGTGGAAACTCACAGCAGGGTAAAGTGAAGGCCACATTTCAACTTGCCTAAAGCTCTTCTCGACAAGTTTCGTGTGCACTCAGTGACAGGTTCAGCACTGAGCTTTCACCTAAAACATGAGCAAGCAAACAGCATACTGACTGCTCACAGGGGTCTACAAATACAAAACGGATTAGTCAGCAGCCGGCAACTGACTTCACCATCCGAGCACAGGAAAATAAACAATGACAGATTCTATGACCCTGTCCACTGGGCTTTGAATGTTTTTCATACAAAATTAATTTATTTAATGTGATACATAATCATAACTTAAGCTACTGATGTGTACTTAAAGTAGTGGTGACAGTAGGTATGGTACATAATGTAAAAATCCTGAGTTTTGCTGTATTGATTATTGGGTAACAAGAAACACATATTGACTGTTTTGTTAGAAATGCAAGAGAAGAACCTCAAATATCTGTTTATAGCTCAGCCAAACAAACTGAACTGAATCATCACATAATTTTTTAAAGGAAGAAGACAGCTAACAATGTTGTAGAACATCTGCTTTTGTGGGTTGCATCATGTCCAATACAAACATGGTTCATTACTTGTGTGCCATATGTGTTTGGTTATTGCTTTGGAAAGAAAGTGAAAATAACCTAAATTAACTCTGTTTCCTAAAAATGATGTTTCTATAGAACAATTCTTCAATCGCATACACGTTTTTTGCAGGGAACATAAATGCAAGTAGATTATGTCATATACTACCATAAAGGAAATATATTGATACTTAACACTAATGATGAAAATCTGTTGATACTGAACATATCAATAAAATGTATCCAGACAACATTGTGCAGTACATCCAGTTTTCTTACAGTGTTATTAATGTTTCGTTTAATGGTTGGGTTAGGTTAGAGTTGGCTTAATGTAGAAAAAGAGTCACTTCACACAACATGTTTATTAAAGCAACATTCATTTCTCTAATGCTTCTGTTATAATCTGGCAGAATGAAACTCGGGTATGTGGTGTGCTGATTCCGCGCATTCTGTGGTTGAATTGATAATTTTTTTTTTTTTACCATAATTGATATTTATAATAGGACTGGATATTATAAGTTCAAGTATGTATTCAAATATGTTGTGGAGTATTTTTACAGTGTTATTTCTACTTTTACCAGTGAGAAGGACCTGGATATTTTCTCCTCTATTGCCTGATGATCTGACACACATTCATGCAAATAGATGCACACCAGCGTTCATCCTTACCTCCACTGCTTGAGCTACGAGTGCTCTCACACTCAGGGTTCTTATGCCTTACAGCCCTGTGGTACCATTCCACTGTGGTATATCACATCCACCGCTGACAGAAGCAACTGAGCTGACCTGTAGGTATAGCACTGGCAGTTTATTATTCATGAAAAAGGTAAAAGTAAGGGTACATCTTTCATACGTATTGTAGTTATAGAACCGGCGTCTGACAGAGAAATCCATTTGTGTTACGGTGGGCCAGAAGTGGATAAATCTCCCATAAGGATATTTTGACTCTTTGAATGAGATTGTGATATTCAGGGTCAAAGTGTCTACATTTCAATCTTGGATGAAAAGCAAAAGAACAAACTCACAGAGATGTTTGGAAGAATTATGTTACACTGACAGAAAGGTGACACGGAGAATAAGGAGGAGTGGATCACAGCTCTGAACTGCTTTGGTATAAGAAACTGAAATGCTGATATGATACACCAATCAGGCACAACATTAACACTGCCTGGTGGTTTTAATGCTGTGGTAGACAGGGGTCAGCATTGGGAAGAATTTGATCCACCACTTTAGTACAAGAGCACTTGTACTACTAGACTGGTTGAATGATCAATTTCTAATTAACAACTGGTCTGTACCATTCTCACTCCTGGCACCTCACCTTAAAACAGTGATTACACAAACAGCTAGATGTCTGTCTTCTTCCCATTCCCAGCCAGGGCACATGTAGTGCATTTTTATGACCCCTGTGGCTCAACATCACTTTTATCTACCTTACATGTATGCTAATATGCATATGTCACATCTCTTCCAGAAAAAAAAATCTTGACACAGACATAAGTCTCTGAGCTCCAAACAGCGCAAAAGAGATGGTTCAGCTATGGACAGCACACAGTCCACGGGTGGAGAAAGTTTCAACTGCAGTACATGGCTGGTCACATTGATAAATAGCTCAGATACATTTTGCACCACCGCTTTCAGGACTTCGGTATCACCTCAACGTGGAAATGAGTTCTATGAAATAACAAAATGACTAACATTTTAATGTTATAATATGTTTGTTTAGAAATGCAGCAACACTAAAAAGTACACTCACAATAATCAAAAGACTGCAGACTCATAGGCTGCTTCCAGTCTCAGTCTCCCAGCTGTCTGATCCAGTGAGGTCAGAATAAAGACGTACGTGTTTAGATCTCCATGGCTGTCTGCTCTGCTTCAGGAAGAAGAGAAAAAAGTGGACACAGTCCAAATTTCTCCTCAGGGGACATCTGGTCTGTGGAGTTCAACAGACATAACACTAATTGGCCTTACTTCCTCCTACATTTTTTGTGATACAAATTTTGGAATTGACCACGCTCTAAAGGGGGAGCTGTTGCTTAAAGCTCAACATCTGTCATATTCGTGATCAGCAGATCACCAGGCAGCACTCCAGGCCAGTTTTGGTGTGCTGAGAACAAGCTTGTCACATCACAGCTTATGGGAGCTCATTTGCAATCGGACTGTCAGGAGTTCAAGCACTTAACCTGATGAAGATGACTCAACAGCTTCCTTTCCCACTTGCTTTTCTAACCTCCTCTCTGTCACCTCTTCACAGCTGCAGGTTTGAAATTCACTCACAATAATAGTAAATGTTTTAGTTTGTAGAGCTCACTGTTGTGTGTTTTATTATCATTTGCATGATAATTAAACACACAGGCCTTCATCCAAATCATTCCAATATTTTGTGAAATCATTTTTTCATATGGTGAAAAGGTTGGACAGCCTCATTATAACAGATTCTATATACAGCACAAGATCCACGTCCTCATGACATCATGGCATTTCAGAATTTACATACAAAATCTCATCACTTTCACAAATGCTAAACTAGACTTTTGACTGTGACATTTTCCTAACGTTCAGAAAAATATGTATCTCATTGCGTAAAGGAAAATTAATCTGTTAATGTAGGGGAAGTCCTGGAGACGGGCATTTGTACAACATTCATTGCTCTGTGATCTTCATATTGAAGTTGAAGATGGGATAAATGTTGTAAATGAACGGCTGGCTCAAAGAACGATAAACAACATATATTTTTGTTTGTTTGTTTGTTTTTGCTAAGGTCCATAATATGACATTCACATTTATGTGTGCAGACACTCCAGAGACAGTGCAGCCTAACAAATTCACACTGAAACAGATCTGCTGTGACATACAAATTAATATGTAAATGACAAATTTTCAAACCTTACATCCACCTGAATTAAATATCTTTTCTTAAAGCATTACAAGTGACTTTTCCTTCATTGACATCAGACTTTAAGTGAAGAAATCCTACACTAAAAACAACTGTTTCTCCGAATTTCATTATGCACTGTGTTCTTAAGGTGCAAAACATCCAACCTGGTCATTATTCTGGATTTTCTTCGGTTCAGCAGTTGTAGTTGCAATTGTTTTCTAAGTAATACAATGAGTCATGCTGTTCTAAGATGTCAGCATGAAGTGTTTGAACAGGAGGCTGTCAAAACCCAGGGAATTAATTTGAAATAGAAATTCATACCTGGGTTTCTAATGCGCATGGGAATGGAGTTCCAAGTTTGCCATCTTCATGACATGACAGGTGGTTTCACAAGCTTTTAACAGCCTGTAAGGCATCTCTTTCCTGCAGTTCAAGTCAACATTACTGAGCTGTTTCACAGTGGGAAATTACTTGAGTATCATTGTTGTTTTCATGTTGTGTAATAGACATAAAGTCACAAAACAAACTTAAGTTGTTGCTTTTTCACCGTTTAAAGATGCCACAATATATTGTGGAGGGAAGGCTCCTGTAAAATTGTGCCTTAGCTCTATCTTACACTTGAGGTTGGCAGTTTGTTGTGAGTCAGCTGGTAATCACTGAAACAGATTGCACTTTTCTTTCACAGCTCAAAGAAACTGAGAAAGAAGTAAAAAGTGGAGATGCCATCTTTTAGTCTCAAGGATATTGTCCTTCTGAGTCAAAGCCCACATGTAGTCATAACAACTGTGTGAACAACAATAACATGCCGCATCTCCATTTTCAGCTCTGCACAAAAGAGAAACAGAGGTAAACACTTTGAGACACATTGCCCTCATATCACTTCTCCATGAGTGGAAATAAACATTGGTTTCCTTAAAACAGAGCCTTGAAGCCTCACCTGGGAAACATCAGGTCTGAATTACAAAGCAATGCTCATACTTCTGCTGTGGTTTCTTTTGATAAGTTATTATCAGGACTCTACTTAGACATATCATACAGATACGTATTAATGCAGTCATTTATTTATATTTAAAAATTATATTCATATTATAATTAGTGTCTGTTATCACCAAAAGGTCAGAGAACGTCTCACTGATAGAAGTTTCTAAAAGTTGAGTCAACTTTGGATCTTATATTTGTGGTCTTATATTTGTGGTCTCATCTGTCTTGGTTATGATAACAGTGTTCCTGCCAGAGCAAGTGTTGAGATCTGAGAACACGGCAACATCATCCAAAGAAACAAAAGCAGTCAAACAGTCTGACTGTTGTAAGGTTGTAAATACCCCAGTGTTAGAGTAAATTATTTAGAGGTGAAACCTAAAGTGAACATGACTGAAATGTCAGTCACAATACTCAGACGCACCAAAAACTAGGTCGACACTGAACAAGTCGGTCTTTAAACAACGATGAATGTTTCTAATGGGTTCACTAGGTAGAAGAGCTTGAACAGTGTTACTGAATGTGAATAAATAGGACAAAGAAAATCTGAGAGATATGTATTGAATGGACAATATTTTGCCTATCTTTGACTGTGACATCAAGGTCTGACACTAGATTATTAGTAGATGAGCAGAAATTGTCAAACAAATTGGTAGAAGCACATGAGCCACAATGTGATCTTACAGTATATAATCCTATTTTAGCATAGGGTTTCAATATGAGATGGTGTGGTGGATGTTAAAATATATAAAGTTATAATTATAGCTGTCAGCACTGCTGGAACCTCACCTTCATGTATGTCTGTTGGAAAATGGTTGGAAAATCCAGCTGTATATATCATTTTGCCTGTGTTTGCATTTTTGACCCAGATTAAAATCCTCACTCATTTGACATATTTTGCTGGACCCTACAATAGACAAATAACCAACCTTCCGTAGTTATTCATAGAGGGTAGAAGCTGTGGGACAGAAATACAAGATTTGTCTGGAAAGATATATTCTTCAGATCCAAACTATTTATTGAGCATTTTGTGGAAATCAAGCCATTAGCGCTGATATGTCGTCGACATATCAGGGTCTGATGGTGTGAAGAAGAAACCTCAGGCTGTGTCAGAATGGGAATGTGTTTTCTCTCTGCTTCGCATGGATGTACTGGGTCAGTTTCATGACAATCTGCAGATTAAGTTTTCGATAGTTGGTGTGTAAGTGAAAACTTTGGCCTGAGGGTGGACTAGAGGAAATATCTCGGGATGTCATTAGAAATATAGGAATCATGCCTTGTTGATGGTGAATGTTCACAACAAATTTCATGTTCAGGTTTTAAAATGGTTAGGTTAAAAAAAGATTCTTAAAGGCAAGAAAAAGAGAACGAAAATCATGACAACTGATGTTAGGCAAAAGGATTCTTGTGGGATGATGCCGATGAAAAGCCAGGTGGTGTTGATAACCATTGATTAGGAATCTTCATGTTACTGTGAAACTGAAGTCATGTGGGGAAAAGGGAAAAGAAACCTGTTTACTGAACCATTATAACAACTTAATTGAAATTCTAGCGGTGTTATTCAACAGAAACTGGGAAATTTTCAAGTTATCCAGTTTTACTACTGTCTTTTTGTGAGACGGAAGCAGCCACATACGGGGGATTTGTGCACTTACTGAGAAGAAAAGCTGAATTTACTCCGGAACCTGTTGTACATGTGCCGGGGAGAATAGCTTAAAGAAGATGTTTGTGGTGAAACACGTCAAGTCCAGTGGGAGATATGATCGACACCTTAGGTGAGTCGAACACAGCTTTACTTGCCTTTCCTAGCTGATAGATGTTTTGCCTTTGACTTATTTGCCTCAGTCTAGTTTCTTGTGTTGTGTTATAGGAACAGTAGGGTTCATGTTATGCAACTTTGCCAAACGCTATCCACAGAAACTGTGGTGGAGGCCTAATTAACCAATTTCCTATTTTCAAATTTCACTTCTACAGTATATTATTAGCTGGTTTTCAGGCCATCCAGAATTGGTTATGTTGGACGTATGGTTGTTTGCAGCATTGTGCATACATTGTGCTCTACAGTGCATTAATAGGACAATGAAGTGTGTCAAGCATCGGTGGTTTGTTACCTTATTAAAACAGGCTGGGGCATCTTAGTAGGAAAGACTTTTTACCACTTGTGCTTAACATTACTTGTAATATTATTGACTCAGTTATGCTACTTTTACCTAAGTAAAGGATCAATGGGTGAACATTTGTGGCTTTTTAGAAGATGTTTGATGGTTGATTGACGATGCCTTGCTAACCATTGGTCTGAATATCAATATGTAATAATCCTGGCATTACACTTATCCTGTGCTTCAATTTGCATATATCCTCATATTCTACTTGCAGCCCATCATCGCATTTGTAGAAGAAATAACACAGAAGGAAGGAGTGGGGCTCAGGCACTGTGTGTTTTGCATAGCTTAGCCCACTGGCAGGAGTTTTTGGACTTGTCCAGAACAGTTTCAGTAGAGCCCCAGAATACGAAGCTGAAATTATGCATAATGTGAACTTAAATAGTGTGTCCTATAGGTAAAACATGACTTGTGTTGGGGCTGATACAGGGGTTTAGTGTGGATCTGTTGCTGTGTAGCTGAGCTGAGCCAACATTCTGGGCTGAGGAGTGATTAATATATTTCTCACATTTGTATGTAAAGTAGATTGAAGAAAAGACTGATAACAGTAATAGTGTTGAGTGTTTATAAAAACAAATTAATTAGTTAGAAGTGCTGACTTAAAATCCTGATTCTAGTCTCAACTCATTCCCCTTCTCTTTATTATATCTTTATTTTATCACTTTACTATAATATTAACTTTCTGAGAGGCTTCCCGTGTCCTCATTTTCTCTCTCCGTTTTCTGCATATATTCATCTGGATATAGCAGATCTTGTTTTTCTTTATTTGCTGACATCCATTCTTGTACAATATGAGTAGTAGAAAAAACAACTTCCACTGGATACTCAGCAAACAACAAGCCTAAATTTGGCTTTGTCACTATTGGTGTGTGTTATTTCATTGTGCTTGAGTGCTTTTATATCAGTGCATGCATTACGTTACGCTCTACTTCCTGTCAATCACCTGATACCCACAGGAAGGAAAGAGTCTCTGCCAAGCATGTGGACCTAACATATTTTATTAACACATTCACATCTTATCTGGGTCATCTAATTTTAAACTAAGTTTAGAAACAAAGTTTGTGGTTTAAACATTACACAGATGAGAATTTGCACAGGCACATGGTGAAGAGCCATTGTGCACCACTGCAAATGCATGTGAGAAAAACGGCGTCACCAGCTACAAAATGGTTCTAATACAAAGAAAAAATTAGTAGCTAAGAAATGTTTAACATTTACAACATTTATCTCAGGTTATTGTCACTTGTCCTGCTTATTTCTGCAAAGCCTGCAGCTGCAGCACAGACAATGAAGGTCAGCCTGACTTTTGGGACACATAGAAGGTTTATTTGAGTTTTTACAGTTGAGTGAGCTTTATTTCCTTGTTTCACACTATATGCCATGCTGCCTCAAAACACACTGTGATGTTGGCATGGTGGTGTCTACTGTTTGTTGTGTGTCAGATGTTGTCCTCTTGGAAAAGCATGTGAGGCCCTGGTGGTTTTAGACACACTTATAGATGATATCATTTAGGTTGTTTCATATTTCCAACTAAAATAAGACAATAGGTTTTAGCCAGCGAAATCAGTTCAGATTCACATGATTCCCTTTAATAAAATCTATCAATTTACTCAGAAAATTATACAGGGATGTGTCACCATTAGCTTTTCTGCCCACATAGATGTGAACACTAACTAACAAATGTGTCAAAATGATAAAATGTTGCTGCAGTAAAGAAGAAAGTATAATTATACAGCATGTCACATTAACTGGAGTACATTCTGATTTGCTAAGAATGTCAAATGGATATTTCAAAGAGAGCACAGTGAGACTCACAACTTAATTTTGGAGTTAGCAGCACAATTTTTGATCATTTTGAAAGTTCACTGTTAAGTTTTACCACAGTCAGCACAGAACTTTATCAGGACATCAACAAGGATGATTAAACTAGACGTGAAAATAGTATATGTCCTTGGAACAGTTGGTTAATGCTCCTCCGGTGGTCAAAACTGGCAGAGTGAGGACTAATTATTGTAAGTGGTACCTGGCTCCACTTTAATCAGAGTCACTGTGAAGGGAAAATAAGCCAGCAAGCAAGACATAGGACCAAACAGCAAGGTACCATAATGGAAAAGAGTGCAGGAGACATGTGCCTGATGCCTCAGGGAGAGAGACAGAAAGATGGTTAGAGAGAGATTGAGAAAGTGGAGTAGACACAGAGCCAGAGGAAGCCAATTAGGACAGTGATGGGCACTTAAGACAGACTGTTATTCAATACTGCACAGTGTGTGTAGGAGTATTACAATTCCCTTAAGCTTGATAGAGTATTTCTTGTCTCTAGTTGACGACAGCTTAAAAGGGGGGATAATACTGATTTTTAGCTTTGTGTTTCTTATATGCTCAAAGAAAACTGTATTAGTGAACATTTTTTGCAGGCTCTTACAGCAAGAAAATGGGAACAAAGCTTGTCTTGCCGTCTAAGCTGTGTGTGATACCTTCTGTATGTATCTGCTCTGTATAACCATTTTTTAAAAGAAGATTAGCTCTAAAATAAAACATTTTGTGAACTATAAACTGCTTTTGTTAGCATTGGTTAGTTAGCGATAGCCATTTTCAGCATTTCAACACAAAATTCACTTGTGTATATTGATCTCAGCAAGTATCTTCAGCAAGCTCTCCGGTATTTAGAGCTGGATTAATTAATTTTTGGCAGCTGAACAAGCTGAAAAAATAATGTCTTGACATATGATTAAATCTGAAGGTGGTGTTTTGGCTGACTTATGTACAGACTGCTGTGATATAAAAACAGTGCAGCTGCAGCAATGGATCAGTTAGTAGGGCAGTCTTCCACAAACCCTGGGATAGCTGTTTCAGTTCCTGGTTCCTCCAGGCTACATATCGAAGTGTCCTTGGTTAAGACATGGAAACCTTGTAGTAGCACCATCATCTATGTGCAGCTGTCCAACAACAATTTCCCCACATGAATCAATGAAGTAGTAAAAAAAAAAAACATCCTGTTTATGCATCTTTCAGCCATCTGTAGCTCATATTTTTCTTTCCCCCCTCCTTGAAAAGAGCTATATTTATCTATTTTTGTTAACACTAAGTATACAGCCATTTTGTCTGAATAAGTGTGGATGTAGTACAATTTTGGAGAAACATTTCCATTTTGTGTGACTTTATACTTTTCAGCTTCAGTCTTTATGCAAATATTATATTTTTACCACACTACATTTTCAAGTTAGCTGCTTCCACAAATTATCAGTTTACTATAAAAAATGTCAGTGGGGCAGTGTTAATTAGTTTTTGTTTTTTTTTGTTCATGCCAATAAAGCAAAGATAACAGAATTGTCTCCTTCTTTATTAGGCAAACTGTGGCTTACACAATGAAATACGATGAATAAACTGCCACCTCTGCAGTTCTCTCAGCTAACAGAATAAACTGTGATATGTTGCACTTGTAATTACCTCGAACACTGATTTTTCCCATTGATTACCGCACTGCAACCTCTCATGATAATACGTCTAATCCAAATTCAAACTGATATCAGCTTAAATATTTACTGCCATTAAAGCTGACACACCTAATTAAACGTGTGCATCATTCAGTCTTTATTTTTAATCTAATGGCATAAATCCCTTCACACAAACATCCTTAAATACACATGCACACACAAAAAAACCCATCCTCCCACCCCTGGAGATCTAATTGAATTACTGAGTGTAAATAACAGGGTATAAAGAGGGAAGGCTTCATGTTCAATCAGCTAAGATCTGTGAGGGAGGGTGCTAGGAAATGGACAAACATCTCAGACAGAAGACAGCCAGCATCTGTTTTTAAGCTCAAGTCACCTGTGTTTGGGGACTTGCTTTACCCCTGACCCCATCAGATTGATCTGTTGGCGGAGCCAAAACAGGAAGAGCAGGAGCCTGTTGCCCTATTTCAAAAAGACATCTTCATTTGTATTGATTTGACCAGTGAGCCTGTCAAGAGACCTCTGTATCACTATGTCATGCTTTCTTGATCTTGTCCTCAACAGAACTATATTAGAGCATTTCATTGCATCTTCTGATCAATGCTCAGTGATCATCAGAAGCCACAAAAACTGATGGGGGAATTTCATCCATATTGTTTCTCAGATAAACAGTATTTGCACTGTTAGCAGAAAGCTGCTCATAGAGACACACACACACACACACACACCAACAGCTTTGGTTTCCATAATCCAAGTCAAAAATAGCCTGCCAGTAGCTGAACAAGTAGCATGAGCTCATAAAAGCCACAAATACATTAAGGATGCAGTGATGGAGTTGAGCTATATGCAAAACACATTCAGTGGGCTTCCCTTTATTCACACTGCAAGCGTTTTTAATTTGTCATACATGTGGGGAAAATCAAAATTACTATTCAGCGCTGAGCAGTCCTCGAGGCCAAATTGGCCAGGATAGTAAATCAAAGGCTACAGCAGTTCACCTGCCGGCACTATCTGTGATGCTACATCAAGCCAATAGCCTGGTTTGACATTAAAATGTATTAACAGGCAGTACTGTTACAGCTTGTTTATGTTAAGACCAAATTTTGATTCATATCAATTCAGTTGGTGTTGACATCATCAGCTGGGTAAAACAGCCATTACAGGAAGTGCTGCCATGTGGATGGTCCCTGTCAATTCTGCTGTCTGTAATGTGGGTTTAGGTATTCCTCTACACCTTGTGTTAGCATGGTTGGTCTTTGTTGGAACATACTCCACCAACTATGTTTACGAGGTAATCAATCTTGGGTTGCAGTCACGTTATGATCCCGCTGTATTAGCATTTACGATCTCGGCCACTCCAACAGTGTTGCACAGATCACACGTGGTAAGCCTACTGGACGAAGTCATCATTATTTCCATTTTAACAGTCATTATTGTCATTGTCAAGGTTACAGCTGTGTCTGTGCTTGGAGACATTTTGTGTTTGTGAGGTGTAGATGATGCATATTCTCCCTTCACTGCACACAGTTATTGGATTCCTCAACCATATTTATGTTTTCAATCCCCTGCGACAAAAGTCACCAGAGGGAACATACACACATAAGCAGACATATCTGCTCTGACCGAGTCCAGTGAGAATCTGAATCATTTTGCAGTCAGACATATGGAGCATTACAGCTGGAGGCCTTGAAATAAATAGCTGTATGAGTTTGTTTCTGAAAAGTAGATAATTTTCACAGTTAATTCTATATGGCCTTGAGTAGGATGACAGCACAGGAAATATAACTGTCACAATCTTTAAATGATAGCTGCCCAGCACTTGTAATGAAGAACTTCAGATGTGATTCAGATAAGATTTTTAATTCATTCCTCCTCCTCTTTTTCTATACATTTTCTTCTCAGCACTACTTGATAAAATGATGGCAGACATTTAGTAAAGATGTTAAAAAAGAGATGTTTTTTTAAACTGTGCTGCCATAAGGAATCTAAATCTGCCATTACAAACAGATTTGAGCTAATGTGTTTTTTTGAACTTTAACAGCAAATACTGAAATAAATTGCTAGTAACAAGCTGAAGTCTTTCAAGTGAACTTTCTTTTGCTAAAGAATAGCTTTTCCTCTCTTTTTTAAAGTTTTATCACTGCTTGTGCTTGAAGTCATTTCTTGTCTGTGTGCATGGACTTAAATTTGAAAAACGGTCAACCTGCTGAGTCTAAATGAACAGGGATGAGACGTTATTTCCTGCTGCAGCGTGGGTCTATTTCTTGTATTCAAAAATGTAGAACAGGTTGAAGCTTAATTAAAGATTGAGTAAAGTAAAAAAAAAAAAAAGTATAGTAAAGTAAGCAAAAATTATTAATAATGCAATTAGAACACACACACACAGTGTACAATGCTTTTGTATTTAACTATAGTACAACAACAACAGTTGGTGAATGATTAAGCTGAATTGATCTAGTCTTGGAAGACAAACCTCACAAATGTATATCATGTTAGTTTTGCTTTGTCATGTGGAAATAAGGTATAAAGCTCTGTGAAAGGTCATGAGTTGTTGATAGACTGGTAAATTATGATGCAGTCTGTCCCTGCAACACATTAAGATGGAGAGTATATGTGGATATTTAATGGATAATCAGCAATCATCAAATTTACTGAATCATTATGCTCAACACCTTTGAGTGACACTACATCATTGCTTACAGTATTGTCATTATGTGTTTTAAGAAAATTCCTGTAAAAACTATCATTATTTCTGTTGTGTCCTATAATACAGTATAAAGTATGTTGTCATGTGAGATGCTTTTAGTAGTGTGGCTCTACGCCAGTGGGCATCTGGCAGCCAAAGGAGATGTGTGGCTGATGAGGTCGATATGGGTACAAAACAGATGGTAAACCAAGTGTAATGATTCATACCAGCAAATTTAAAAGGTATGTCATAAAGATTGTTATTAGAAAGAACATATGTCATTTCCTACTGGGAATGCAAATACTGAGGAAAATTAAGAACTTTTTAAAAAGTATTCAAAACGCTGGGTAAGCAAAGATCTCCTGAGTCGTGTAAATGTAAAAAAACTGATATTCATTTAACACCCAAACAGATGTTTTTTCTTTTTTATGTTTACCAACCAGCAGGTCAGCAATGCTTTCACTAGCCTCTGATGTCTGATTAAAGATGTGGCTGCGGTGAATCTGCAGTGCACATGACAACTTTGTGTCTTGATATGTGGCTGAAATCGGTGATTTCTATGTGTTTCTGTAATTCTATTTTGTATGTGCTTTGTTGGGCTCCTGTTTTAATTGCACTAGTAAGGAAGCATGCCGCTCCCTGACGCTACTAGCAGAATGAAAGTAAAGCTACATTCTTTGAAGTCAATGTTGAGGCCTGTGATCTTACTTATACTTATTAATGACATCCAAAGCCTTTCAGTCGTCATCCTGGCAGGTTTACTTACGGCCAATCCTCGTTTGTAGTGTAATGATCAGCAGCTCTGGTCTTCATTTGACATTGACTAACTGTTTTCTCTTTTCTTTCAGACTTACTGTCTCTCCTTCAGTTCCAGCAAGCTAATCTGATGGTTTCATTGCTTCTACAGTGTGATGGTTGTTAAGGGGTGTCTGAATGACCAAGTGTCACTGATAATACTTGAGTCAGACGAAATCCACATCACTCTTCCTAGCCCCCACACCTAGATTTCTCGCACAGGGTTTCTGAAGGAAAAAAACAGGGCAGCTGTTGCTGACTGGGTAGATGAGAGCTAGTTTTACTGTGGCTCTACTCTGTCAAACCTGCCAGGACAGGGAGATGGACTCTTACTGTGGTAGAAGTGGCATCCGGCAGGGGTGACGAGCTAAGGCAGATAGCAGACTGACAGCCGGCATCAATCACTTGCCGCGCCAGCCAGATGCAGGTTGACAGGAAGGGCACGCTTGCTAGAATGGCGATTTGTGCACAGTTTATCGGAGATGTCTTTTTGCCAGCCAGTCTCTGGTGGAATGCTGTCTGTCATTAATCCATCCAACCATCTATCAATCAATTACTTTTCCAGGGTTAAGCCTATATGTAGCATGCTTCATTTCACTGCAGTGTTATGGAGCTGTGGCACCGCTTCATTGATATTTTCCGAGCTAGCAGGCTGTATTTGCCTGAGGAAGAAAAAAACGCATCTAACCAGCATCACATCAGCTTGCCACCACAACCAGGTGTAATCATGAGTTACCTGACATTGTAACAGACCTTTCTGTTTGCCAAAAATGGAGGAAAATGTTGAGAAAATTTTGAACCTTTTCTTGACCTATTCTCAAGCTCCTACCATTTGAATGTGGAGACAGGGCAGCAGAAATGTGAAAGAATGGATCACAAAAGTCAAGAGAAGAGTGGATACGAAGCTAAATAATGCCAGTCTGGGGCAGCTGGATAGACAGGAGCGAGATACTGCTTTGTCTCTGAGGAGTTTCCATTGGTTGAGGCTCACTGATGCTGAACACTTCAGACAGCTTGAGCTAACTCTTAACAAATCTTGTTTTCACATCCCCATCCTCCACTATATAGGTAGTTCTTCCATATTCCCAGATGACTTGTATTTAATGTTTACAGTCTAGGAGACAGAGCAATGACATAAATGCATGAGAATTTTAAATGTGAAGGCCCAAAGCGTGCAGTATAATGCAAGTTGCATCGTAAGCATTCATAATTAAACACTGAATTCCACTGAGCATCCAGAAAATATTCTTTAATAATTAATCATATAATTTAGGCCTACTTAACTCCATTTACTATAACTGATCAAAGTCTTGTTCCATTGTGTGCTATGCAAGCACACATGCATGCACTAGCCCACATGATGAACAAGTTGATCCCACCCAGGCAGTCACAAGATCATAAGATTTTAGAAGATGTTGCATGATTTTGTGATATAGATCTCTAGTGGAGGCCTTGCCTCATAGCACAACATTTAATGTATGTGCTTACACTGTAAGATAAAGAATATCCTAAACAAAGCATTGCTTATTTACAGGCAAGGTTGTGTCATTCCTGCTTAGGGTACTCAAAGCAAATATGCTGTTGATTACTTTTAGTTCCTGGGATTTTGAGCTTGTGTAAAAGTCCATCTTCAGTCAATAAAATGTCAGATGATAAACTTCCTAAGCCCTTACTGAACTTAAATTTGCTCCATCATGCCAGATGTGTTCAGTGCTTTCTAGTGCTTTAATGCATGGCATTAATAAGAACTCCATGGTGCCAGGGTAAAACAGCACCTCATTCAGAGGCACTGAAGCCTGCAGTTTACCTGAAGAGAAGAAGGTCAACTTCCACTTTACAAGTTGGGGGTGTATATATTGGATTTAAGTGTCACAAAACACTGAGGTGACAAGTTCTTTGGGATGTGATCAAGCGCAAATATGATTGGAGTGCAGTGGAGCAGTGATGCTGCTGGCTCTGGGATGGGCTTTGATTATGCCAGGAGCTGGCTGCTAAATCAATAGACCCTGACGCTATCGCTGTCTGCACAACAAACACCCAAGCTTTCATGTACCTGTCTTGTCTGTAAGCAGCAGACAATCTGTCCAAACTAGCTCTCAGTCCTCTGAAATGAAATTTCTATTTATTTGGTCGATAAAATTTTCTCTTTTTAATGAGTTTGGATTTAGTTTGGACATTTTAACACCAGCAGCTGGTTACATAGTCGTTTTCATCTTAAATGTTGCATTTACAGAAGTGTCAGATGCACAAATGAAAGAAACAGACCTTAAATGCGCTGTGTTTCTGCACAGGCAGTCAGCCATGACCAGGTTCATCAGTTGCCCAGGTGTGTTAGAGCAAAATTTCAAAAAGACTGACTGTTCACAGCTGAATGATGATTTTGTAAAGCCTTGGGCTAAACTGGGCAAAACACAGAACGACAGCATGGCGCAGATCTTTATTACTTTGTCTGGAGGGTGGTTAGGGATATTTAGTGTCTTCTTTAATTGCTGAGTTCAAATTGTGCTTTTGACAGAAAAAGACAATATGATGTTGGTTATAGAAACTGTACAGAAACTGTACTCCTGACATGATCCTCATGTTACGTTTGATAAGACATGTAATTATCTTTATTATTAACTCATTTTGATTATGAACACTAAACCTAAGGTGATAGTGTTAGCCTTTGTTAGCTTTTAGCTAGCTACCTAGCATCGACTTGTTGTTAGATTGGCCCTGATACAGATCTTTATGCCTGGTTTAGGACACTGCATATACTGTAAAACAAAGTAAATTAACGATGCAAAAAACCACAATAACTTTATGATGAATTTTGTTTAACATACATGAGACAAAACATAGTAGATATTTTACATAGATACAGATTTCAGAACTGTGCAGAAGTAGGGGACATGCCTGTTATTTACTAGTGGGTGAAATAAAAGGAAGCTGAAAACAATTAAAACAAGACGAGGAGAAGAAGAATTTCAGTGTCTCGCTTTTCTACCATCACCTTCACTCTTCTTCCTTTGCTGACAACTGAGTCTTTGCAATTCAGTTCTTGCTTCAGTCTCTTCTATCTCAGCGCTGCTTCCCCTAAATTGTGAGTATTGTGCATATTATTTTGTGCGTTTGTGTGTGTGCGAGAGATGTCTGCAATATACCTGCTGTTTCCTGAGATCCACAGAGCAAAAATATTAACTGTAGCAGCAGACATTTAAACTTGATACGGGTGTATTTCCCCGGTGCCTTTGTGACTTGTGAGGAGTTTTGTAGAAAGCTACCTTCACATGTCATACAGTTGAATCCTTTAAGAGCGACACATGGTGTTGCAGACTGAGCTGAAAGTTGCATATGCCTGCATTTGTAACCAAATATGTCAAGGGGATGTATTTAAGAACTATAAAACATAGCAGTGCCATCCCCGTGTACAGTTTCTAATGATGGTGATGGATGAATTACGAGCCGTTTAGCTGTTGATTACAATCTACTGCTGTGTGGAAAGATGTTTGTATGGAATCATCTTGTGCCCAGTTGTAGATCTCATAGTCAACTACAGACACATTATCTGACAACTGTGCATAATGAATTATCATTTCTGCCATTTTTATAGACAATATCGCCTTTCCTTTATGAAGTCGTTTTATAGAATGAATTGCTCTGTGGTGTTTAATGCATCATATCCCTCCTCATATGTGAGTCGGAAGTACAGAGCAGGAAGATGGGTGAGTGGTGGAGAAGGGGAGGGCACCCAATGTTTTTTGCATTTTATTGCCCGGCTCCTGTCCTTACGGCATGGCTGGTCAGGGAGGTGCTGTGGGTGTTACAAATAAGCAAATGCCCTTTTCATGCTAACACTCACCTGGCACGAGTTACAGACGAGGGTCCACTGTGTTCACAGCGTTTTTAATTTCATCAATGAAGAAATGACTCTGAAGGAATGAAGCAGTCAGTGATTCATAAGAAAAAGGAATTAAGAGTGCAGGATTAGATGTAGTTACTAGAGAGCATTAAAAGCATTAAACACAGCTTCACGGTTTCTTAGAGAAAGGAAATCATGAAGCTGCTTGGCCAGGTCTGCCTCAAGATCACTGCAAATCATCTTCACTTAGCCTGATCAAAAACTGGTACTTGAAAACTTGGCCATGCATTCTCCAGTGCCTATATTTAGTAGACACTCATATCTCCACTAAACTTCTTAGCCTTCCTTGAACTAAAGTTTCAAGTGGGTTCCATGCCTTTAATGAGCCATGACTAACTGGTTTTACATTTCACTTTAATTACAGATTGCTAATATGGAACTGCCTCAAATTGTTCATAGCTGGGTAATTTTAATTTTGCCTTCATAAATTGATTTATTTAAGCTTAATGAAAGTGTTATCTTTTAAATGCACCATCATCACTATAGCATTTCATTATGGCCACACATCAGTGCAGACCATAACTGTTTCTGAACAGGAAATGCTGTAAGTGAAGAAGAAAACCTTTAATTACCCAATATACACTCACTGGCCACATTATTAGGTACAGCTGTACAATCTAATGCGATTCAATATAGTAAACCTGCCATGAATTCTACTTTTACAGTGTCATAATTTCAGTTTTTATATGATATTTCAAAGTTTTGGCCATCCTGTTTACTTAAATGAGGAGGGGCGAAACATTAGAAACACCTTAACATAATGCACTCCTGCATCACTCCACCGTCCACTATGACCTCAATAATAATTTTAGAATTATCACCTCTCTGACAGTTTCAATAATTGAATCATAATCGTAATAGTAGAATTCTGAGCTGCTGCATTGGATTGCATTAGATGTAGAGGTGGTACCTAATAAAGTGGACAGTGAGTATAATATGACTATTAATTTTAATTAATAAATTAAAAATACAGAGTAATGGTGGACAAAGTAAACAGATTTTTAATAATGGGTTAAACCAGCTAGATCTACACAATCACCTACATTTATAGACAGTTTGTCTAACTGTGGACAGAGTAACATATCTTTGAGATTACTCTAACTCTTTCCAGTTATGTGCAAATCAACATCTCTTGATCATAGGTCCTCTTGAGATCTCACCTCCACAAATCTTGTTTCATTGTTAGGACTCCAGGTTTGGTAACAACTGACTCCAGTTGACGTTTAGTGATCAAAAGCCTTTCCATCTTTCCATCCGTTGAAGTTCTGATCGCATTTCATGACAAATTTATGCAGGAAACCAGCATATAGCAACTGCTATCTTGCAACTGTATATTTTCTTTGCAGATTTAATGTGCTGTAT
>JAUBNQ010000025.1:19847404-19899746 GCA_032353495.1 Ctenopoma kingsleyae | reverse complement strand
AGCACTTCAAGCTGCATTTACAGCTTACAAACCTGGAAGCAGCTCACGTGTATTATTTGACAGCTGTAACAGTGTTTCCTGTCCTTTTACTTTCTCGCAGTCTCATGCTCTTTGACTTGCTGTTTTGGACAGTGAAGGCTAATGTACTGACTCTAATGCTATTTATGAACTGAGTTTTGTTATAATTACATCACAGTGAGATGATTTAATTTATGGTACATACACAGGCTCTGTTGTATGATGGCTTTTGCATGGTTTGCCTAATGGTTTGAGTCTGTGACGTTAGACATCCCCTGTGTTGACTACTTTGCTGCTTTCTGACTCCTTATACCATGCATAAGAATTAGTACTAACTATATATTGATAAGCAACATGACAAATGACTCCACATTATCCTTGTTATCAACTGTTTAACCAAACGCTGACCTGCTTATAGCTTTTTTTTGGGGGTCCAGGATGTATAACAGGACTCATTTGTCAGCAGTGCCCCAAAGAACAGACAGGAGACAGGAGTAATTAAGAGTGGTTGTAGGGTGGCAACCCAGCATTGACCAAAATGTTATCAGCAATTGTGACCAACACTAGGAAGGTCAGTGATCTGGCTGATAAAACAATTTTACCTAAGGTAGGTGTAAAAATACCTTATTATAAAGGCAGTACATGTAGATTTCCACATTTTTAATCTCAGCCAAATCTTGTTTTAAACTAGGTATAAATATAAATACTTTAGATACAGACACATTTTTATCCAATTTATCATAGCTGAGAGGAAGTGCATTAGCTGAACAGAGTTTTCCAGTAATGTTGCTTCTCAATTTGCACCTCTTTCGGAAGAAGTCACTCATAATAAAGTCAAAGCCGAGGCCAAAAGTAATTTATTATATCACAGCTCCAGAGTCATTTTGATGGCAATATGTTTTTTTCTCCTGGGAGGCCTCAGAAAAAATATATTTTTTCTTTTGTTTAATAATTACACCTGTTTTCAGCTGCACACAAGGGTGAGTTACTGAGTTCTGAGTCATGGAATAGAAAATGCAATGATTAAGACTGATAGTTTTATATGGTAAGGAGTTGCAACTGAGGCCACTGTGAGTATGAATAGAGAGAGGAAGTAATGTGGCTGTGTATAGATCACATTCAAGGTCATATTGATTAGGAAATGAAAACACAAAACACTTTCATTGGCCACTACAGTGAAATAATAGACAATATATTAGACATCTCACTTGTGGTTTATGAAATGCCATAGTTCAAACAGTTTCTCATAGCTGGAGTGATTAAAAAGAACATTATCCGTCACATTTGGCCTGCTGTTGTGAGAATGTCACTATCAGATGCTAGTGAATCATGAGTGCTTGGTTTTGCATAACCTGACATGCCTTCTCAAGAGTTTAGTGTCTTCTCAGATTATGACCTGACATTTAAAGCATGACATCCACTTTAAGATTGGCCGTGTCTGCTGCTACTGGCTCTGGCCTTCCTGCTTGTCAGCATCTTTTTTGACAATGTCACTGAATTTATAATTTAGATTTATACAGGCTAATTGCTGTTGAACTTTGGGCTGATAAAGAACTTGCCATACCATTGAGTTGACTTCACCATAAGAACCTAATAAGACATACAATAAAACAAAAATGGTCTCAACATGCATGGCAGCACAGGGCAAGCTGTACACACTGGCCTTTTCATATAGAAGTATTGCTGACTTGTTCTTGCACTGTCATGGCAAATAACGTTGTCATTGTCATGCAGAACTGCTCATCTCTGTTTGCTTCTCATTTAGTCTGACATTGGAGGTGGAGTGGGGTGGGAATTCTTTTTTTTTTTTTTTTGGTTCTTAAAGGTCAGACTAAAATTTTCGTTGGTTTCACATTCTCCATAATGGAAGAATCAGAACACACAGACTATGTGATCCTAAGAAAATGTATAATTTAATGCAGATTAACTGTAAGAGGAAGTGGCAGACTGAGAAGTGATCCTCTGAGGAAATTCACTGAATTACAGCAGCACAACAGGTACTTCCGCAGCTCTGGAGGTGCCATTTGGCTCTCAGGCCAGGGCTAATCTGATTTAGCTCCGCCTGCTCCTTACGTTCGGTGTGTCTGCTACCGGTGCCTGTCGAGAACATGTATCACACTGAGCAAGAAACAAGTCCAGTCACTGACACGACACCATCTGCACATGCAGGTACCAATCTGTGCTGTCCTGGCCTGCAATCAGTGACTCCACCACACTGCTTATTGATTCAAATATGTTGTGGTTTCTAAAGATGGCCACTAGCTATTAAATGGTGGACATGCTATCTTAATTCTTTCTATAAATTACAGAGGAAAGTGCCAGGTAAAGATGAAGGCTAAAAGAAGAGAGATAATTCAGCAAACTGTAGAGATGTATCTTTATGGCATACTGATATATCTATCACTTTAAACTGTTTCATTTGGGATTGCCTGCTAACTTGCCACCCAGTGATTTTTTTGGTTAATTATTTAGTGTGTTTAATGTAAGAAAAATGCAAACAATACTGAAAGAACTTTAATTTGGACCATCAATCCAAAATCCAAAACATTTAGTTTACAAATAAGACAAACTACATCAACAAGAATTTACATAAGGAGTTACAGAGGAGTACCAAGATCTTATTTTTAAATGTTTACTTGTGAACTTGTGATTATGCTGCATAAAATGCCTTTGAAGGAAAAAAAAGAACTAAATTGAAAATTGGTGGATTTAACTAAGGACATGAGTTAAATAAAGGTTTTGGAGATTTATGGCAATTGTGACATTAATTCATGCCATTAGTATATTAGCTGGTATCACCCACAGCAACAGGAGGAAACCATCCAAGAGGCTACACATGTGACTGGCATTACACAAATCCTAGACACTTCCCCATGAGATGCAATTCAAATGGCCCCAGTGAGCAAGTTCTGCACGACTGCCCAGCACAACACAGTCAGAGTGCATGAAAGTGGTGTTAGACGGGAACTTAATATCTTTCGCTCCGGCGAACTGCTTTAATAGTAGCTTTCCATCCCAAAAAGAATAAGAGACAGAAAACAACAAAACATGCTCTGTGGTCTAATTTAACCACTGTCACATTTTGTCTGTTTATATTTACAAATACATGTAAACTGAAGTCAGACTTGGCTGGGGACATGCAAAGGTCAGCAAATCAAGACATGTCATCACACAGGGGTAAATTGACTGTTTTGTCTCTGTAAAATGTAATTTCCAAATAAGCAGTCATTGCTTTGGTAATGGAAAGCATTGGGGGTTGTAAATACTAGTGAAATCCCTTGTTGCATTTGCTCTAAAATATGAATGACGTTTGTAATGTGCAATACAATTTCATGTGTGCAGAGCACAAAGTGAAATAGATGACTACTGCATTAAGCTAAGACAGTTCTCCGGACCTTCATAGCAATAAATTAAACATCATGGCTAGATAAGCCGTGATATCGCAACATGCCTCCATCACTCCATCATTGGCTTTTTCACCAGAGGAGATCAAAGACATGGCATGCATTCAGTTTTTCGTCTTGGCAACCGTGGATTTGGCAAAGAGGAGTGTTACTGTGGTTAATACCGCTGTGTTTTACATACACACACTGATGAAACGTTGGTGCACTTCAGTGAAACTCAGGCTTCTAGACATGGCAATATGAACTGGTTTTACTGTTCAGCTTCTACATGAAGTGTTAACATTTGAAATTCCCATGCAGAATAGATTATGTGGCTCTAACAGAGGGATGAACATGAACATACTAACTGCCTGTAAAAGTCAATATAACCTCCTTTAACATTTTTCACCCCTCCCACACACAGACATGAAATAGCAAGTATACATCAAATAAAGAAGAGTGTTTGGTGACACGGTGTTAACCATTACTAAAGCCCAAACATACAGGTGGTGTGAAGCAACCGTTTGTCATGTCTCAGCTCTGTTTACATGATCCACATCCCGGTGCATGAAGACTCTGTGCGGTAATGGTTGGAGCATGGAGGTGCTGTAAACTCATTATTGTAGCTTGTAAGCAACATGATTTAATAAGCCCTCAACATGTGGCATCATCTTTCTGTAAGCGAGGGCTTTGACAGAGGAGCAATAGCTGCTCTGTAAGTACAGTCTTGTGGTTGTATGCCTCTGGATGCTTTGCCAGTGAGGTGCTCTGACTGTGCACAAATGTTTTTGGGACTCTAGCAGCCAGAGAAAGTGCAACCATGTAATTATAAAAAAGCACTGGTCATTTTTTTCAAATATTTTAACCAATGCAGCAAGTTATTTTTCTTTGTCAGAAAAATGGGCGTGTGAATGATGAATTTTAATTTGGAACAGAGACAGAGTTGATATCCTATACAGATGATGTGTTGATGTGTAATACGAGTATATGTAGGCTGATAGAATCAAAACCATTGAATTGGGGCGGCATGATAGCTCAGTGGGTAGAGCAGGCATCTTCAAACCCAAGGGTAAGCAGTTCAATTCCCAGTCCCACCGGGCTACGTTTCGTTGTTCTTGCACAATACGCTCAAACCCCATACTTGTGCTGATATATAATGTCTGGTAGCTGTCCAACAACAATTTACCCCAGGATCAATAAAATAACAATTATTATTAATTCAAGGAGTACTTATGTTAGCATGCTGCAGAATGGGGCACAGTAACAACTTCAGCGTACATGCCCCCTCTTCAGGTAGGGCCTCGTTGGATGTTAAACTGATTGTGATTGACATAAGCCTTTTGTTTGCATTGTTATAAACGGTGCTATAGATAAATGAAAAATCACGTAAGGGTTTTAATATAGGATATGAAATGGCCCCTTCATTTTGTTTAATAGCTAGTGCGAGTTTAAGGTGTTCTTAATTTTAAATAACCATTAAATCAGCAGTTCATAAAATGCTCAAACTGAATGATTATTTTGGAAGACACTGATAAATTACCTTTTGATGTCCAGGAGATTACAGGCCCATCATAGCAAGCGAGAGGATTTAATTTTGCTTTCTATTGTCTTGCTCTGGGGCTAACTGTGTGTGATGTAACTACGTATTGATCCACTTTCTCTTTTCTGTTGGTTGCCAGTGTTCACACAGATTGTCACACTGGTCTGTTTTGAAAATGCCTCTTCTGGACAGTTAAGATGAGCCTAATGCATTGTGGAGTCAGTGTCACTTAAGATTGTGTCCATGTCAAAGTCCTTAAGCGCATTATCACAATTCTTTCTGCTTGAGAACCAAAAAAAGCTGCAAAGTCATGAGGTAGAGAGTCAGTAGGAGACAGACACACACGCGGTGCAAATGCTGAGGGGTTCTTGCCATGATTCACTTTGATTCAGTTTGAGGATTTGAAGTGACAGATGCCTGTGTCTATCACATAGAGACATACCAGCGTTCAGACTGGCTGCACACATAGACAGGTTGTGGTGTCAAATGGGCTTCAGAGACAGACAACCAGACTTGACCCATGTAGTTCTGTGCCTTTACTTAAAAATGGTCTCTGAGAGTCCTTACAACAAAGACTGTTTAGTATGTCATTATTGTTTGCACTGTAATTCAAAGGGTCAAAAGTAATTTTTCTCTGTTGGTGATCATTTTGTATTTCAAACACACTGCAGTGCACACACCAAGTTCAGGTGCACGTCAACCTCAAACATATGCTTCCTTCCCTCTTTTATTACTGTTGACATTCAGATATTCTTCCCCAGCTCTTAAAATTAGTCTGTGTCAAAAAGTGAAATTACTTATTGAGCAGGTACGATTCAGGGCAGTGAATTAAATAATATTGACTCAGTGTTCTTTTTGTACTGACTGAGAGTCCTCACAGTGGTTTGGAATCAACATTTCTGAACATGAAGTAATAGCTTTTTTTCCTAATAAGGAAAAGAAAGCCAAAGGACGAGCAGTACAGCCACACTGAAACTGTTTTCTCTAAGGTAGGAAGTTCTATATTTACACATGGCAAGCTTCTCGGGACACTGTAGTTTTTTTCCACAACAACTATACCCTATACAATTTTCAAATTTAAAGGGATGGTTCGGGTTTTTTTATGTTAATATAATATTGCGGTGCTCTAAAACGTGCCGACTCATTTAATTTAGTGGGACTCCAAGTTATATATGACACTCATCTGAATGTGTTTTTGCAGAGAATGAGGGTTTTACATCTGGGCCCAGATGTCTTATGGTGTACTGCCATTCTGGGTGAAATTTAAAACGGCTTGGTTAATGAAAAGGCAGCTGTAGCTGGCAATAAGACCAGCTTTAAAAAAATCCTAGACCATTTCTTTGTGCTAGTGGTAGCATGATACTCAAAATCAAGCCACGCTGCTCTGCCCAGCCCTGCCTCTCCTTGTTCTCCTGTTTTGTGCTCTGCTATGCTCCGCTTCTGTCTCTGTGCTCCGCTTCTCCGCTCTTCCACACTTGATGGAGATCCATTATGAAATTACAGTACATGAGAATTCAAAACATGGTAATAACACGGAAAAAAAAGTTAAATTTTCACATTAGTTAGAAGGGCGAGACTCGCCCTGCATTGCTGGCAGTGTTGTTGATAGAAGATATTTGACAGTTAATCTCAACATTAAGCTAAGTTTTGGATCTAGCAAAAATGCTTGACAAAAGTTACACACTGTGCCTTTAACTGTGAATTTAAACATAACTTTAAAAGTTTTTTGCATTGCTTTGGCTGTTTTTTTCAAAAATTGCACGAAATTAGTTGTCATTGAAAATTTTGCTGATGTTTTTGGTCCTTGTTGGATTGTTTTTAACAGTTAATACCTGAAATGAAAAAATGCCTTACCAAAATGTCCTATTACCGTACTGACTTTTCAGTGAACCTGGTAGTTTTTCGCTGTTATTTGAATTTCCAGTTCTGTAAGACAGATTACCACCCCTAGTAAGGGAACGCTGTTGGGGAGCCTGGAGAAAATACATTAACATCAAGCCACTGTACGGCACAAAAGAGAATGATGGATGGCCTGCGAGATAGCAGCCTGTAAATGAGCAGATAGTCCCTGGTAAATGGAAAGAGAAAAGAGCTTGAGACCAAAGTGAATAAAGATGGCAACAACGAATATGTGGGTCATCCAGCCTGCAGTGAGCTGTCCCTCAGGCATGCACCCTGATAGAAGACTTTGAAGAACTTTAAAGATGGATGTCGCAATGAAGACAGCAGACTTGGCTCACACAGAATATTGAGGGATCTATTTCAAATAGTTCAGATGGAGTTAGGATGGAAACAGGGAGGTCCTGGCCAGACTCATCATCTCTTGAAAGAGTACTGATCCAAGTTTAGTGGCCAGGTCTCCCAATACCCCATTTAAAGTGATCCAAAAGCTGGTTTTGCATCAAATCACTTATTAAACAACAGTGGATTCAGAGAGAGGGAACATTTTTTTATATATAAAGTATAAACACAGTAGGCCAAGGATCAGTCATAGCACTAACAAATGTTCTGGTGATCACAATTAATTTCCAATAATTTCTTGGTTCTTATAATTTTATGTGTGTGTTATGCAGTAAGTCAGTGCAGCATCTTTACTGAGCTATATTTTGCAATTAACTCTAATGATTGCAGAATTTCCAAGAGAAGTTTCCAAAGAGTCATGATGTATAATAGATTACTATCAAAAACATTAAAGGATAATTGCACTTTGGATCTTAGTTTCATGGTTTTGCCCTCATTCAGATCATCTTAAATAGAAGCCAGGAAAATACCAAGCTTAACTGCAGACAAATGAGGACACAATTTCACATTTTGATTCCATGGTGTATCATAAAGTAAATACATGTGATCAGACTGGTTTGCAACCTAGTGATGTGAACCACTTATTTGGACTCAAGTCTATCCCTAGACATAGAGTCGATATTAGACTGCATGTTCTCCATGTTCTTTCTATATCTCTTAATCAACCATGACTCAAAATTAAACAATATAATACACTGGTTCATGCCTTCCAGGTTGATACACTTCTGAAATCTGAAAGTATTTGCAGAGACATGCAGATTCAAAAACAAACATATTATAATCTGACAACAGCCTAAAGTTAGGCAAAGATCGAGGTTTGGGTTAAAATTACTACTTTAAGTTTGGGCATCTTCATTGTCATTGTTTGCTTTTTTGGCATATTTCTGAAAAAAAGTGGTGGTACTGCATTTAGTAATTCATGTGATGGACTAATTAACAAAATCACTCAAGTGACTTTTTCCTCACCAAGAAATGCTTCAATGTCAGCTCACAGAAAGGAGATACATCATGTAGCATAAGGGAAGTTTAGAGATATGATAAATTCCCATGCAACGTGTATTATGTGTACAATGTAGTCTTCATCACATTAAGAGTGTGTTAAAACAAAAGCTGCTTCTGTAGAGATAGCTGCTTTTGGATTCAGGATGCATCAACATCTCCAGAGATGTGGCAGCTTGTGAAAGGTACAGCTTGTCACACAGCTGAACAAAAAGCCACATTCAGAATTCAGGGCTTGTTCACTGAAACTGATAAGGCTTTTGGCTCCATGACAAAATCCTAATGGAAAGTCATGCCTCTCAACTTGCAGATGGTGAATATGTTACACCTGTTCCTTTTCCATATTAACTATTATTATTACTATTGCTGGCTACGTACAGCAGGGTTGGCTCAGCAGCTAAAATTGGGTTCAATTCACTTTGTGTAAAACTGGTGCCAGAAAGCACAATTTCTCACACGGACAATGTTGCAATTGCTAGAAACTATTTCCTCTCTTTGATACCCAAGTTTACCAATTAACTGTATAAGATTTCTATTATGGAGTTACATTTTTTGCCCACCTTGTGAGGATAAGATGCAAACGTCAACATCACACGTAGAGTTCCCATTTATATTAATCTCAAGGTAATCACAGGACAATAACTAGGCACCTAATTACAGACGTCCTGAAGGACTTTTTTAAATGACCTCTCTAGGGGTTGAGCTAACCTGCAGTCAACCACCCCATCACGATTGCAATATATTATATGAGTGTCCCATGATAATATAAGCATTAATAGCTGGAGATTCATTAATCAAGGTGTTTGTGTTCCTAGGGGAACCTTGAGGGCTTTTCTTAATTATGATTCTCCATCAGTAAAAGCGTAGGATTGATGCCACACTTTTTGCATTGCGAGATTATGTGTATGCTATTCACAGTTAAAGTAGGTTATGATTAAACCATAACACTACAGCGAAAGTGTCTTTATATTTGTGGTTTAGTTTTACAGAAATACAAATTGTACATTTTCATAATACTGACATATTTTGAAAAGAACTGAGTTCACTCATTGAATCTTACATTCTGCTGTCATGAAACACGTTTCAAAGATGTTTCATAACAATTAAGATTAGGAGAAGAACTTCATAGCTGATAACACATTTGACACTGACATCCAAGAAATCTGAAGCATATCTAAGAGAAAACTGAATTTAGTTCTACATAATTCAATTAAAGCCTTTTTTGTGGGATTGGACATGAAGTGGTTCCCAGTGTTCAGATGGTTAGATACGAAGACCATGGTTATCACAGCCTTTCTGACACAGCTCTATGTGAGACCAACGCCTGCGGAGAGCTGAGACCAGAGGAGACTGACCGTGTTGCCTTCCATCTTGTCCCTGCAGAACTTTTGAACTCTTTTCAAATGAGGGTCTTATTCTCACAGCTCTTCCTCTGTTGTATTCTTTGCTTATTCACTCTCCCCCTGGAGGCCAACTTAAATGTCATAGACAGGATTGCAAGATGGGGTCTGTATTAAGGGTCACTGTCATTGCCTCAAGAAAGTGCTTGGATAACTTCGGCTTGGGAAATTAGTTGATTGCAAGTGAACTCGAAGAGTGCAGCAAGAGATGATCAACTGTCAGCATACAGCTGGAGATCTTGAAGGCTTCAAATATGTCAATACGTTTGTGTCATAAGACCAAGCTTCAGGTTTAGAAGAATTTTTGTCCAAGATAAATCTAAAAAGATTTAAAATCTAAAGGAATTGATTCCTAAATAAATGATTGAAAGTGCATATAACAGACAAAATCTTTTTATTTCTTTTGATAAAATATAATGTCAAGTCTTTTTCTTTTTGAATTTTACCTCGTGCTTTTGCTTCTCTAACAGAAGTACAGAGACAATTGGTAGAAATGTACAAAAAGCTAGCATTTAACACAATTAATATTATGACCAGTGGCAAGATAGGCACAATAACAAGCAGCTGCTGGTCAAAACGTTGAAATAAAATCAGTTTGATTAACAAGTATTGAAATAGTGTTCTGAGTCATAGAAACTACTGAAATGCACAAAGGCTAGTGAAGGAGTCACTAGAAAATCAACATGAAATTATTGTATTAGCTGATTTACTTAAGATGACTATAAATCAGCTTGGGGCTTCTAATAAAATCCACTCTGCTTGATATCTTGAGCTGCATTTCTTTTCAAAAATCTATTTTTTGGTGTGTTCCAGTTAATTCTTCTTAAGCAAATAAAAACATAACACTAGGACGTATTGTTTTTCATAAATTAATTAGTGTCTGACATGTTTGTTTTTCTGGTGTCAGCTAGTGTTGGTCATATTTTGCGTAGACAAAAATAGAAACTAACAAATAAACTTAATAATGGTGAAACAACCAATTTATTTAGAAACGTTCATGTTGATACCCCCCTGCTGATTGCTGGAGGCTCATGCATTGCAAAAAAATCACAGAATCCCTGCTCTGCCATCCTGCAAATAGATCCACAGAGGGCTACTAATGATATCTGCTTTGCCTATGCAGTGCCAGTGTCAAATACTGTTTTCATATGAATGTATAGTACTACAGTGACTACAATGAACAGCTTAAAGAAATGTTCATGACTGGTAATGCCAGTTGCATAGTTGGAAAAGATCTATGCCTGGTCCAACAAAGACAGTAATAATAAAACTAGAAGACTACAAGTCTAAATATTAACTAATGGCAAGCAAAATAAAATACCTTAAAATAAAATAACACTTAGTTTTTTGAACATATAACTGATCATCACATGGTCTACAGTGGACAGAGGTGTGAGAATATCTCTGCACTGCTGCCTGTTTCTTAAGTTTAAGTTCAAGTGGTTTGCAAGTGAGCTGGATTGACTTAACATTTGAAAGGCACATATGAAATATTGTGGGTCATCTGACCTTTAAGGATCCTTAGAATGAGGAGGCATGAGTTTTCTCGCTGCAGCCGTTTGCTGTAATTCCAGCTAGTGACTGCGAGGGGACAAATAGCTGCTGGTTTCCACTGGAAATGAGAAGAAAAATGGCAGGAGAGGATAGCTCTGTTCAAGCCGCTGTGCCCTCCAGACCTTGCCAGTCCCTGCTGATGAATTTAGCCATTATCAAAGGTGAGGGGTCTGCTGAGAGGGGTCTTAAATGAGGGATGGGAGGAGAGATTGGTGGGTTGGGTGGCCAATATTTGGAGCCGAATGGCTGGAGGGAAATAAAACACTGGCGGAGCAACCACACCCAGATAATCTTATTCCAATAATTGGATTTCCTGGAGAGTTCTTAGTGCCGTTTAGGGGCAGGAAAAACACAAGTAGGGACTAGACAAAAATATGTATTGCCTAGTCCTTAGTCTTGTTAGATAATTATTATCACTGAATACAACACATGACAGTAAGCTTTAATTTAACACTACCATGTTGTGATGACAGCAGAACGTGGCACCTGACTGACTACAGATTTAGTCTTTTCACTAATCACCACGGCTGATCCAGTACCTTTTTAAAAAAAAAAATTCACTTATTGCTGTCCCACTCCTTAAAGAATCACCTCTCTGTTACTGTGCTCTGCTCTAGTAAGTCTTTCATTCCCAAAGCAGTGGCATCCAGCATGGACGCTCTGTGTCTCAGTATTGAAAATAAGTGAGCTATCCATGGCAGGAAAAGACAAAAGAACAGGCCATTAATTCCCATATTTGTGGCTTAGTTTTTGCTGCCTTGAATAAAAACTGTTGAAACTATTAGAACTGAAATTTTTCATTACTCTTTCTTGTGTACTACGTAATCATAACGTTTTAAAACCCTTATCATTCAGACAACTGGCTTGTTTTTGAATGTTTTTATTTTTTTTTGTTCCCTTTGGTGTGTGTGGTGTGTGTTATGTGGCTATACATTTAACCTTGTGCGCTCAAAACCACTTACACTGATTATATTGCTGAGAAACAAAAAAACTATTAGCAAACTAATCACAGTGTTGTTGTAGAGTTTTGTTTTTGTGCCAATAAAGAATAAAATGTTTTTTCTCATTCACAGGGGTTTGTGATTTTTCATATGACAGACTTAACTGGAGGTGATAGACCTCAAAAAGTAACAATTGTAAAACTGTCAAATATTCACAATGTGTAAGATTTGAAAGCTTCTGATTTTGGTGCCCTCCAGTAGTAGTGTTAACAAAGACGCTCTGAATGACAGCAACGCACATTGTTGTTCCATTATTTTATCATGTAGAAACAAAGGGACATGGAGATGAATGGTCTGAAATGTCTGGTCTGAAATCCGTCCTCACTGAACCCCAAACCCTTAGCGTCTCAAGGGGGTTTGCATGTCCATAAGTATTTCCCCAAGGGATTAATAATCTATTATTATTATTTTCAGTTTCTGTATGATTAGCTGGGATCTGTATCCCAACTAAAAATAATATAGTCTAGTTATAATATAGTCTATTTATGGCTAAAGAGAAAATAAATCTTTGGTTTTCCTACTCACAGGCACATGTTCATCTATACGTACATGCACACGCACACAGACATCAACCACCCACCGACACACACGCGCACATTTGAGTAAATCAGTCGCACACCTACACAGGTGATGGCACAGCTCGACTCACTTAATCCTACTAAAGATATGGGCTGCTAATCAGAGCGTGTGTTTCATCAAATCAGCAGTTAATATTGTCCCTGGTGGGTGTCTGCTCTGCCTGTGCTGTCGTAATTCACACCAACAGGACACAGACGTTAGCTAGTCTACTGCTGCACGTTGGTCCATAAAAATCTGTAGATGTAGGTGGGTGGATGGGAGGCGGTGATCTACAGTCCAGTCCTCAGCAATCATTTTATCAAACTTTGGTAATGCACCTTTTCACCCCTCCTTTTCCTGTTGTTGTTGTTGTTGAATAATTCACCTTTGAGAGAGAGGATGGATCGAGTGAGGGCAATAGGGGGAGAGAGAGCTTGATTCACGGATCATGGCAGGGCCTGTCTTTCCTGTCATATTTCATAGCCTTTGCAGGTGAACTAGGCACTGCACAACATGCAAAGGCTTAGATTCTAAGTTAAAGGTTCATGTAGGGTTTTTGTTTCCATTGTCAAAATCCTCAGGTTGCACTCCTAACCCTGATTATTTGAAAAATAATTGAGACAAATTTGATTTCAAATATACTAAATCATTAATCAGTCATTAATTCTGTTGATTAGTAAATTTAGCATAAGATTATGAATCCCAATAATAAGTACAGAACCAAGGTGATAACAATGTTGATGGTTGATGTCCCAACTTTTTTGAGGGATTTTTTGTTTAGTCCTTGGGACTTTTCTAACCTTGTAAAATAATACCAAACGTTTACCTTTTAGCTTCAGGACAAAATTATACTTGATTCCCATATCTTATAATGGATGCAAACAGATGATTGAAGAACATTGACTTGACATCTTAACTTTTTCTTAAATTTGTTTATATGTAAAGTCCTAAATCTAATCACCACATTTGGTTGTACATTTGTTCTTATATTGATGAATGTCATTATCCCTGTTCTAAATATTCCTATTTATCACGGGGATATGCCCTGCAGGTGCCCATAAAAGGACATGAGACTGCAGGGGACTCGCACACAAGAATCGAAAAGGAAAGTTGAAGACTGGAAGAACTGAAGACTGGCACTGAAATGTGTCAGAATCTTCATGAAATTTGCTTAAGTGGATTTTAAGAAATTTATTAAGGACACTTCAGGAATGAGGCCAGTGATGCTTTCTGACATGTTGATGAGTCGAGACTGGCGTGTGTGACTCAATAGGAGACCGCTGAAGGAGGTGTTTTCATTTATGCCACATGCCACTGGAGTGTATTGCCTTTGGCACTTAGAACTGACATTTAAGGTAACAATATTTAGTTTCAAAATGTTATGCACTCAGATCCAGGTAATAACCCAGATTTAACAACCTTCATGAAAAAAGCATAAACATTAACCATGAATCTATTCATAAACACACCTTGTCAAATGGGAATTTCACTGTGTGAAATGGGCTAATTGGGTCAAATCATTAAAGTAAGGGAACATATGGAAAATTATGTTAATGGACTACATGTATTGGGCCACATGTACAAATCAAACTGACCTTGCAGGCAGGATGGCATGTTGCTATCCAAACATGAAAATTCTTGAGGATATGCCAAAGTGCCGCACAAACTTAGACATAGAGCAAATGCGTAAGTAATAGTGCTCAAAACAGATATTTCGGTCCCTTACTTATCATGAGGTATGATGTGTGAAATGTTGAGTTAATTAAACTGCTGTTGCATAAATGCTTTCAACTAACGAAGTATAGCTGGGTGATAAAATTATGATATCTATTGTGAAATAACTTTTCCTCAATAGAACTTTAAGACACGGTCGATATAACTCATTCCATCTATGTTTTGACAGATAACACGAAAAGCCAGTGATAATAGTACTGTGTGACCCAAGCATACGGCTGAAAGACTTACAGTCAGATCAGGTTTATGTTTGGGCTGCTGCACCAGTACTTCAGGTGTGGGAGCAAGACAAGAGAAAGTTATGACGGAAAATGGTAACGGATAGTTGAGCGATGGAAGAAGATATCCTGAAGGACACAGCCTAAGGCTCAAAAACAAGCAGATAGTTGAAAAGAAGGGTAGCGTGGAGATATTTCAGCTAATTAAAGTCCAACCAAGAAGCAGAGTGGTATGCACAGTAAACCGTGCCATATTCTCACAAAGACGAGTAAAACCACTAATTTTTTTAACCATCTGAAGCAGTGCCATCCTGTAGAGCACACACAATGCAAGACTTTACAGCGCCAGACACAACCAAGTGTTCGTTGTCCCCTTAAAACGACTAGTATGATACCTGCACGACAACAATAGACCCGATAATGTCCACTTTCTCCAGTGCCATGGCTTACAACAAAAAAATGAAAAGACACAGTGATTTCTTAAACGCAACAGCCAACGTTATTGATAACAACATAATTTAATTAAGCATGATCAAATATTATGGATTTCAGTGAATTAACCTTATATCTTCACATCTCACCTAGTACTAATGGAGTAAAAAGGAACCTTTAAGCTTGGCAGAAGTAATGATTTGACTTACAATATATGGCATTCTACATTACAATATATACTACACTACTAAGCATAAAACATAGTGTCTTGAATTTGTTTGACAATAAAATTTACCCTTCTGCTTGAGAGGTACAGCCATTTTCAGTATTACATGAAAAGGTTTGAGTGCTGAAGAAACCACATTATCTCCAAGGAGTAAAGTCTTCCTATCTCACACTACAGAAAAGCTAAAACAAACAATAAGTCATTCCAAGGGTGTCAATGAGTTACTGACCCAGCACTGTTAAACTATAAATTCTGGTAGGATAGCTTGACTGCTATTAAAAACTAATAATAATAATAACTAGAAGTTTATTTTGGTAAACTGGTTTCGTGATCTTCATGACACAATCCTACAGATTGCAGAGTGCATATATTCAAGTGTTCAAGGTCTTGAGTTTCACCTGTTGAGTCACTAACAGCTTTATAATGTCTCAATCATTTTCACTTGAATTGAAGATGTCAGTTCGACAGCGCCATTACAATTTCTGTGTGATAAACGCACCAAAGGCTTTGATACCATGCTGGCGAGTGAGATGGTGGCAGAATCTAAAGCCTCTTGCTTAGCATTCCTTACAGTCACCTCCATCACTCTGCCCCTCCTCTGCAATTTGACTCTCAGTTGATGGAGGGCTCCACTCTACTTCCCCAGCAACCTCAATGGCTGCAGGCTTGTTTCTAATTCTACTCAGGCTGGTGTAAAGCCAGGGTTCAGTATTTTAGTGTGTATTTCCGAGACAGATGTTGTCTTCTTACACAGGTATTCCCTAGACACAATTCAAAATCATGCTAACTCCATCAGCATTTAATCTCAATAAAGACCAGTTTTTTCCACACCTGTGATATGGACACTAGGTGAGCTGGGTGGCATGTTTGGATACAGGTGCATTTATATTTGGGGGGTTAGCTAGTTGGATACTAGCTCAGATCAATAAGAATTCCTTTATGGTGAACCTGCTGTCCTGTAAGTGCTGAAGGTATCCGTATAGGTGGTGTGTGCATGAGCACCAAGGTTGTATTCATCATAAATGCTTGGTAAGCAGACTTGAGGGACATTTGAAATCAGTTTAAGCTTGTGGTTTTAAAAGGCCTTGGTTAGTTTGGATTACCACTCAAAGTACTTTACTTTACTTTACTTTACTTTACTTTACTTAGCAGACGCTTTTATCCAAAGCGACTTACAAGGAGAAAGTACAGTATATCACACTGTATCCTTGTATTTCTTAACACTGCTTTTATCTGGGGGCAGGGGTTTATGACATATACAACAAGATTAATATTAGGGGAGCCACTATGTTATTCCATCTTTATCACTACAGATGTTACCATGAAATAAAGTAGAAACATTTTCCATTTATAGCTCTGTTTCATGGTTATTAACACAGAAACTACAAAGTATTTCTAGGTAATTGCTGTAGCTCTTGGTGTTTGGCTTGGTCACTTTATTACACATGTGTTTTGGGTATCCTGTTACAGAGATACAGATGAAAGTTACATACATATTATCCCACTTCGTAGCTTGTTACTAAAATATACCTCAATTACCTAAGATGGTAATTGTGTGTTACTAGCATAAGCACATCATGTTTATCTGTTGTGACTTAAATAACGATCAGATTAAATGGCCACTTAATGGAGAAAACTAGATAATTCCAAGCAGTTCACATTCTTCTTCTTGCCCCCGTAATTTATGTGTAATTCATTGTTTTGTCCCGTATGCACTGTATTAAATATTTTGGTAATAGAGTTTTTAAAAAACGGTTAAGTATAATTAACACTGTGACTTAACTATTGAGTTGGAAAGATGATGATCAAAGTTGTACGTTCTTTGAAACAGCTATGTTAATATAAAACTTGTTAGCGTAAATCAGAGATTAGTGAAGTACATTAACTCTAAAGTATAATAATCCTGAAACTATCATTTGGAAAGCAGACTGAGCATGTCTTTGGTTCATAATAAGCATTTGGCTGCAATAAAGTAAAGTTGGTTGAAGTAGCAGGAAGGTTTAGGTACATTAATATTAATGTAATTGTGAAATCTTGTCAACACCAGCTAATTATTCTATAAGTAAAAACAATTATCTCAACTGTGCAATTTGCAAAATGATGCAAAAATACCTAATACTCTGAAGACATTTGACATTTGTATGCAAATGCTTAATCCCACACTTTGTTTTCATAAATTATTTGTGAAGTCATTTAAAAACCAGACATAAATAACCATTTAACAATGTAACACAACAATTTAGGCATGGTAATCTGTGTGCTATGATCAGTAACTGGTTCTTTATTTACCTATGCAAACACAATAGCTGTGTTCAGCAATTAGCACACCCCTGTGCTCAATTAATAAAACCATTTGCATTTTAATAGGAAATTGAAATGTACTTAGTTAAGCAAAGAGCTAAAGGAAAATGGCTATTAGCAATTCAACCCCTACCTCAGAATCAACTAATTATAACAAACGGGAAAAAAAAAGTCATTCAACTGTTGATGCAAACTGACTATTTAACCACCTGGTCTTATTGACTTGTTTTGAGTTTAAATAGGAGTCTATTCATTATTTGTGAGATTGCAAGAAATGCAATATACTTCACATTCACCATTTTCTATTCATCACATTATCCTGGCAGAAAACAGCCTTCCCTTTTGGCTTTGTCCTGAAAATTCTGAATTGGTCACAATATGTCCAGCTTTGTAAAATCAGATGTCTGAAGAGCAGAAAGCAATATTGAGTGAGGCAATGTGCAGGCTCAGAAATCAACCAACTTCACTGAATGGATGTAATTAATTTATTGACTGAAGTCTAGAGGAGACTGAGACAGAATGACAAAATCAAGGTAAAACCTTTTGACAACCTGTTTATGATGTGCCAGTTTGAATTTGGATCAAGGCCTTGATCAAGGCTCCACAAGGGCAAGTGTTGGCCGATATTTAATGGTTCACTCTGGCTGCATGCTGGCCTGCTGGAGAGGCTCAGGGCTCTGCTGCTTTTTATGCAGAACCCTAGGGTTGCTTATGTGGCAACGCAAACTTGAACTGAAAACTCAGTGTAGTCTGCACTGTCTATGGAGAAGATCAGAGGTTAAAAGAAAACACAGAACGTAACAGTTTTCTGACATGAAAATTGAACGTTGAGGGGTAGTTAACATTCCAGCCATGGATATGGTGTAAGTTTTTATTCAGGGTTCAGCATCAGATTTGACCTGCTGATAGCACCATTGTGTTACCAGATGACGTTTTTGTACATGATCAGGCCACATCCAGAATTCTGTTCCATAAAGTAAACAGTAACACGTACAGAGGTGCAAGTTTTCCTTTCATTGAGAATGCAACATCCAAACAAAATCCTTGCACCAGTGTTTCAGATAAAACCTCTAGCCTCCCTGTGATGTGACCTGGAGAGTTTGAGAAATGTTCAACTTGTCCCTAGATGCACAGGAGAAACAACCTGGAAATAACCAGTCATGGCTGTTTTGAGGAAGCAGAAGCTTTGCTGTTTTCTCCTCCATCTATAGGTCATTTTACTATGCAAAATCACTACAACAAAAAAAGGACACTCTAATGTAATCGCACCTCCACAGTTCACCACAGGAATTACCTGGTTTTCTGTTCAATGATTACTTTAACAAGCTACCTGGACTTAAATAAGAAAAGAAAAACAATGATTGAAAACACACAGCTTAGGAAACACTTCTTCATTGAAACAGTAGCACAGAGGAACTGTTATGAAAGCTGAGTATATATTAGCTGCTTAATGCCAGAAAGCATTCATAGTGCTGCACTTAGTAGTTGACAGTAGAAGAGACATAAATAGTTGTGTAAAGAATAGGGGGAAATAAGAAAACATAAGATAAGACAGATGTAACAGCATCTCTTTTCTCATCTCTAACTAATCACAATGTGATTAACAATGTGACTGTTAACGTTTAATGTGTTTGCATTTTTTTATTTTGTGATAGAGCAACTGTGGTTCTGCATCCTAAAAATGGTTATTCAGTGGCAACTGGACTTGAGAATTGAGAAAACCCTCTGGAATGGAGGGTGAAACGTCTTCAAGGAACTAAAACAAGTCCAGTTGCCACTGAATTACCTTTTTCGGGATAACCATGACCTGGATGACTGAGAATCAGAAATTGGCTCTGCATGTTTCTTCCCTAAATGAGGGACTAGACGTGTTTTCGTTCTTTCATTCAGTGTGACGGAGAGTGGGAATGATAGTGAGCATATGGTCTGTATACTGTATATGGTTGTACTAGATGCATGTAATTGAAAAGGAGCAGATTGCTTTGTCTCTCTTTAAATTTCCTAATGCTGCATTCATCACCAGCTTTGTCCACTGGCATCAAACACAAGGAGGCCAAGCTGACCTATCTATGTTCTTATGGTCATCATATGGTATCTTTGTAACTACTGCGTCGCCCCAGCATCCCCTTACATGTTTGAGGTTGTGTACATTATCTATGATTTACCTTAACTTAACTTACTATGATGTAACTATTACTGCTTCTTCTGCTGTTACTGCAGGCAGTTTGCTATAGCGTCCCCGGGAGTGAGTTACTAACAGTGTGCTATAAAACTCAAGTTGTTAGGGCCAGTTAGGGTACTGAAGCCACAAGTCTCAAGCAACCATACCAACGGTTTTCTTTCTGTCAGAACAGATTAATCCTAATAAGACACAATTCTTCACTCATAATTCCCTAGACCCTTGTGGGTCTAGTCCTAAATTCAAAGTCATGACTTGTGTGACTCACAGGCTTTCCAAAGGGACAATGACTGCACACATTAATATTCTAGTGCTCTGCTAGTTTTTACTATGCCATTCTTGTTTTTTGTTTGCCTCTGTGCATCAGTCTCCCTCTCCCTCTTTCTCTCTCATCTCTCATTCTCAACTCTCTTTTTAGTTACGAACGCTAAGTCAGCTGGATTATTTACGCAGTTGTTTTAAACGAAAGCCTTCTTCATTCCTTGTGACATGTCATTTGTTTTGTTTTTGTCGAGTTGCACAAATGCTGATGCTCTACTTCTGGGCCCAGCCACCTAACACCACACTATTCCAAACAGCCTTTTCATGATGCCCACGTGTAGACTTAATTAACGTTTTAATTAATTCTCCATTTAGGTCATGTGTAAGTTAGAGTGACACATAAATTGATCTGTGCTTGCTGCCCCGTGGTTGTATCACTCTGTGTGGTGGATTAAGACAAAATCTTGCACTCTGATATACAATAGCTTCTTGTTCTCTTGTGTATTTAAAATGTGCAAATTCACATTATACATTTGATTAATGTCTCTCTTGTGTGTGTACTGAGTGGTGTTGTACTATGGGGTTGTAAGAGATGAAAGGATGATTGGATTTCCTATTCACACAGCGAACACCTGCACAAGCAGCTGGCCTTGTGTAAGTGAAGTCAATTGAATTTCACCTGTCCCATCTCATCCATAACTTTCCAGACTGACAGCTACAACTCCAGAACATCGCAGAGGCTATTGAGGCTACTTCCTCATTCTGTGTGTGAGATATTTCATATTCTTATGGTTCAGAGCATTTCCCCAGACTGTTTTGGTACTCAGCTGAACCCAAAAAAATCACTTCCTCCCACAGAGAGTTCACAGGTCAGGCGTGGCTGCAAAACAGCCTCCCTGGAGCTGGTTGGGATTCTGAATCTTGCTCAAGGACTCTCCAGCAGGGCAGGCCAGGGCAGATGCCCCAAGGAAGCTTAGACAGGATTGACTGACAATTTCTCTTTTCAGGATGAAAAACTGATGGGAAACTGTTCCTCCAGTTTGAAATGCCTGACACCTTCCAAGTTAAAAAGTGATTTGTTTTGTGTTTTGTTTGTACACTAGTCTGTATGGTAGCCTACATTATGAAAGATACCATTCATAGTATGTTTGGGGAAGTGACATTCAAGTCATGTCTGAAAACCATGCAGTGATGCTGTTTTATGTAAGTCGTGGTTACTTCTGTTATTTTCCATTTGCTGCCTTGAAAAAGAGAGGCGCCCCCCCATTCATCTGTAATGTCTTTGAAGTGTAAGGTAATTTATTTTGCTGCTCTTAGTCTTAGGTGCTAACATGGCACCTGTCAAAGAAGAATGCTGTGTTCATGTTTATACATTAAAGTAGACACCTGGAATGAATGAAAGTCTGGTTCACACAAACAACAGCCAGACAAATACCTTCACACTAAAGTGTCCGTGACACAATTCAGAAAGGTAATCTAGAGTTGACCTCAACTTCAAAGCCCACACTATGCGCCCACACTATTCTAGACAGAAACTAGTTGAAGACATTTCACAAGAAAACGCCACAAACTATTTCAGTTATATGGTAGACAATGACAAATCAAATTTCATTGATACTTTGTAAATTATTAAAACAGTATTTTAACAGAATCAAAACTATTTGATGCTTAATTTCTAGAACCAGTGAGAAAAGAAGAAAGGTAACTATAAACTGCTTGTTGCAGAATATCAGTTAGTAGGTGTGTTTCTTTGAGTAATTCTGTTACCACCATCTCCTGTTTGATTTATTGTGTGTCAGTTGGGGGCATTTCATCACACTTTTCTTTGATATCACCAAGGTTGGCTCTGGGGCAAAATAACACTGATGGTTGAGATCCACAGCTGTAAATCTGTGTTTAATTTACTTCGTCTCTCACTCCAGTTTTCTGTCTGTGCAGCAGGGATGACGGTTGACAATTTAATTGAAGAAAAGCTAAGAGAAGAGAGTAGAATTTGGATCTGCTTGCTTTTGTGCCTTGTTTTCTTTTTTCCACCAAATGTCTTGTGCACACGCCCAGACAACCTTTGTATTTCTTGGACCTCTGATTGGGTGATATCAGATTGTCCTTTAGGGTCCCTCCTATACGCAAGTGGAGAATTGCTTGTGACATATTATCAGGCCTGAAATGACGTCTATAATGGTGGATTAGCTGTTGACACGGCCTTTCATGAACACCAGACAGAGGACAGGGATTGTATTTAATGAAAGATTGTATCTCCAGCTACTGCGGTGGCTTATTGTGACGTAACTTTGACTATAGGAAGCAGCCATCAAACTGTCATAAATATCTTATTGCTGCTTGTGATTTAGCATTTTGAAGGGGGAGCTGCAGTTTTTATTGCTGTCTCCAAGTTTCACAAACTTCACCTAAACAGCTGCATTTGATAACAACCAATCTTTACGGCATCTTCAGTAATTCAAAGTGATAGTCTACTGTGAAACATTGAAATGGTTGTAAATATAAAAACATATATTTATATAGATAGATTGATCTATATCTTTATATCTGATGACTGGCAGGGCGTTAGTCTTGGGAAAAGCACCTATGCCCTGCCGGTCATCTGATACCCTGCTGGGATAATAAGCTGACCGAAGAGGACATTAAGACAAGGATGTTCCTTACAGTGCAGTCCAACACCCTAGGACTGTACACTAAGGAGTAGTTAGTAACATGTTGTTACTAACATAACAAAATAACACAAAAAATGCTGCTCTCACCAAAAACTAAAGAAAAACTGAAATTAAATAGCAGATCATTTTCAAGTGTATTTACCATGATGTAAAATTATTACTTTGGGCCCCTCTTAACTGTGAACATGAACGATAGAGGTGCCATCATGAAGCTTAAGGCTCCAGTGTACATACTGTGTTGATATGATACCCATCTGACAGCCACATCTGCAACTCAGGTAGTGATCTGTGCAAAATGAACAATGGCATGTGTTAAAGTTTTTATTGAAAACCAAATGACAAACCTAAGAAGTTATAAAATGGTTTTGCATAACCAGGTTTGGCTAAACCAAGGCCGACAAAGAGTTCTGCACAGTATTTTCACATTTATTTATTCATTCATTCATCTGTTTTATAAGTTTTTATTACATATTGTATGTATTATATACATGTGTTGCAAAGTTCTATAACTGTGAATATGTAATAAACAGTTATCAAAGTTCTGTTTTGGTCAGTGAATCACACAGCAAAGTGAATCCAACTAAACCTTTAACTAGTCCTGGATATTATGTTAGTCTTGCCTTGTCAACCATGTGCATATTTACTTTTTGTGCAAAGATTTACTGTATCTCTGAGGCACAGTTGCAGATGGTATTTCAAAGTTGGTCAGGGAGCATTTCATTTGACACCTGGAGTCAGGAGCAATGGATATTGCTCCACTTTCTTGTAGAATCTTAGGAAATACACCTGCCAGAAGGTCACCCCGCTGAAAAACTGCTTCTGCATGCATCTGGGTTCTTTATGAAAATATTTCTTTCCTTTTCTGCCCCCTCTTTCTTTCTTTCTTTCCCTCCCTCTCCATTTTTTTCGTCAGATGTGTGTGAGTATACTTTTTAGTGATTGCCTGGACAGAGCTTCAATTAGTCAGACTTCTGAAATCTGTGCAGGGAATTCTTAATGATGGAAAAATAGTTCTGTGAGGAACAGATCCTCTATCTAACACAAAGGAGGTTCAAATCAGTGGGTGGCTACTCTGAAACATATGGGGCATCTGGGTTTGCTGTGCCTTTCCAAATCTATACAGTAACCGTTACAGACAAAACAATGCATGCAATTCTATACATGTTCACTCCTTTTGTTGAGCTTCACAGTTATACGATTCTACGTGCATCATTCTTAATGTAGAGTAGATGGTTAAAAGTTGCAGGTGTAGTTTGTCACACATCTTTAGGCATAACCTACAGCAGTAATTGGACATTGTATAAGCTTTAGCACAACACACCATAATTTCTGCTTTTGTTAAATGTAACTGTCAAGTATCATCAGCTCACAATGGAAGTCACTGAGATTAACAGTATAAAGGGAACAAAATTGTTCATATATGATGTGGCTCTGGTGCTCTTCATGTTTTCCTAGCCCAACGTTCCTTTCATGGCATACTCATGAGCCCATTTTTCAGCATGTCATAGAAATGTGCCAACATTAGACAGAATCACTTTCTCTGAGACCTAATTCTTGCCTGACTGAAACCTGTTTATGTAATTCCCCCATTCCCTCTGAAAAACTGGATCTGTGTGAACAAGGGGAAGAGTCTGTGTGTGAGAGAAAGAGAGAGAGAAGGGTGACCTGACTTAAACAGAAGAGTTAAATATATGGTATCAGACAGACAGCCTGCAGCAAGGGACCAAAGTTAATGGCATTTTATGCCACTGGCTATCTCAGATTGCAATGAGAGTGGAAAAAAGGAAAATAAAACAAAGTCATAACTTCTGAACATAATTTAATAATGTAGTATAAATATTTGGAGGGCGTTATTCTGTCACCGTTTAAATTGTGGATGGAACATTATTACGCAGTGATGACTAATCAGTGATGAATATCCTTTAGTGACTAGATAGGATGATTGAAATTCATGTTAAGTTGCAAAATGCTATTTCATAAGCTATTTCATAAGCTATTTTGTAAGAATTGCACTGCATATTAAGAATATTACTGCACAACATGTAAATCAATAGTTATGTTAAGAATGAGTTTGTAACGTGATTTATGCCTCATCCTCCAGTACTGCTGGAGTAGACTAGTTTTTAATAAATATATTGGGGGCATTAAACCAAGATCATTGGTGGGACTCAGTACTAACTCAAAGCAACTATATCAAAATATGTCTGTCATTATGTCATTTGCTCAATGACTTTGGCCCAGAGTAAAACAAGAAGACAAATGTTGAATGTATTAGCAAAGAATATAGGTCCCGACATTTATGATCCCCTCATGGTTACAATACACAGCTGACACTACGCACAGCTATACCTGGGAAAATACCCATGTTAATATTAAGTTCAGACTGACAATGAAGAGCTGAGTCTGACATGGCCAAAAATTTCTACTGCACAGGAACTTAACTGCTTTTATTGCTCTGCTATTACCCTAAGGCCAATTTTGTTTTCTGGTAAAGAGCATTAGAGCTCATTACCCAAGCTTAGAATTACTTTTGTTCCACTTCAGGAAACCCTGATGCTCCCCACTGCCTCCATGGAACCTGATTTTCTGGTCGTGTGGAGATTGGCCACTTATGTGTAGAATATAATTTCAAGGCAGAACATGGTAGTGAAGAACATCTTTAATAACTGGAAACCCCTATTATTTTAGGAGAAACAGCTGGTAATGACAAATAATGACTATTTACATTCAACAGGTCAAATTCTACAGTTGAAACACATTTTTGTAGCAACAAAACACAGTTTTAAATAGAGTAATGTCCACAGCACAGGAATGTGCATCTGTCAGTGAAGCAAAGAAATGTCAGGATCACACAAACAGAAACATAGATCGCACTAGGGGTTGATGTGGACCTAATCAAAGTGACTGCAAGTGGCCAAGCAAACAAACACAGCCCTTTGATGTAAGACTGGCTTTCTTTTTGCCCCTGCTATTGAGATTAAGGAAAATGAGATTGCTTTCATGCCTTTGCAAATATCTTCATGTTAGGAATTAATTTTCCCTTGGCTGAAGATGCAATGAATAATAAATTGGCAGAAAAGTTCCCCATCTGTGAAGATGGGGAGGAAGCATGAATCTCTTGAGGGAAAACTTTAAGACCATAAAAGTCCTACTGGTTGAATATCAGCAAACTGTGTATTTCACAGTATTAAGTATTAGTTATGCCTTGTCTGACAGAGAATAATACTATAAATGCCGCTATTACCTGTTGATTAGGCCAAAACGTAGCATCAGATGAATCTCAAGACAGCAGAAACTGCATAAGAAGCCCCATGAAAGTCCATAATTGAAAACTTTCTCACACATCCTAGCTGGGCTGCAGAATCCAGATGGTTAAAATAAGAATAGGATATAAACACTTGTTTGCCTGCCTCTTTATTTGTGATATTTCTCAGGATGATGCAAATTATCCTGTGAATCATTTTAGTCCTATGCAGCACACAAGCTGGATTATGCTGGCCCTTGTAGGCTTGTTAAGTAGGTTTGGTGGTCAAAATGGATTTCACATTTTAATGGGCTTATAAAACCACTGGGCAGTTTATTTTCCCACTGTAACATTCCCATTGTATATATAACTGGAATGCTACTTAAAACCACTGTGTGCATAATGGTGTGTAATTACTGTTAATTTGCCCCAAAAAGAGCGATCTCCTGTGTTTGTTGTACTCTGTTCCTATTAGAACTATTCTGTGAGAAAGCAGAGGAAAGGGAACAATAGATGAGAAAATATTATATCGTTCTGTTATAGCACTTTACTTGTCATTTTATGCTGCTTGTCACCCCTGAAGTAAATATTACTAATGACTTTGTTCACTCTATCATAAAGTTGCTTGCTGAGCATTAAAAGACAGACCATTGATTTTCCATTGTGCACAGATTGAGACGAGAGTAGGAGTAAAAGACACTGCTATGCCAGCAAATAGAGGGAAACACCAGCGTTTCTTTTTATATAAATCATTTCAAATATTAAACATAATTTAAGTGAGTTTTACCTTTTATATTTCTATTTTCTCTATCACCGACCCCAACCTTTGATTTTTCTTTTTTATTTCCTTCTTGAGAGGATTTAGAGAAAAAAGGACTGTTTGGCTGGAGTGAAATATGGGGTCACATCTTTTTAAATGTGAGAAGCTTTGCAGTGTCAGCAAAGTGAACTCAGCCTGGGAATATTTTTTGTAGCTTTGAGAGAATCCGTCTCAGTCACTGACTTTTCGTTGCATCTGTGGTGTATCTATACAGAATATAAAAACCTATTTTTAGGTTGTCTGGGCCCATGGTCATGTACTTTTATGTTTGTGTGTGTTAAATATTCAAAATGATTCTAATTCTACAAAGAAGATGTTTCATACATACCAAGATATTAAAATACTAAATGCTAAACTTTTGAAACTATCCACGCTCATCAAAAATACATTTTTGAAGATTTGGCATAATTACATAGATACCATATCAGTAGTGGGACAATGGTAGTAGTTTGTCACATATTTGTATTGATTTATTTCCTCATTGGTCTTACTTGCAGATTTGGACAATCTAAGACTAACTAAATAACACATCTCAGTGGCAGAGCTTCTATGAGTTTGATCTTCATTGAGCACATCCTCAGTTTCTGTGTTAGAGCACTGCCGGGTGTGACTTGAGAGAGCAAAACATCTGTGGCATCCATCAGTGCTCCTGACATGACTTTGTGTTTGAGCACAGTTTAATCACTGCAATCCCCTACCCCCCATCATGTGGTGACTCATCCTGTCTGACTGAGACCTTCTCTCCAATCAAATTATAGCACTACACTACCATGTAATTCCCTCTTGCAAAAGGCGGATCAAAATGTTTTCTGTTGTAAGGTATTTTTACTTACCAACCAGCCTGTGTGTTAATTATAGACATTCATACATTAACATAAAGCCCTCTGTGAACTGGCAAAGTGCAGCAGACATCACTGTTTGACACGGCAGTAATGGTTACACCATCACAGTGGTCTTACCTCCACATGTGTGTTCACTGAACTTATTGTCTTCATCTGAGCATTAAAATTTTAAATGATCATGAATTCAGAGGATGATAAGCATATTGGAGCTTCATATTTGGGTGGAAAGCAAAAAATAATGACAACCTAGAGTGAATATAAACACAAACACAGAGCAACATCTGCAGTGGTGATGCATAGTTATGGTAACTGATTGATTAGTAAGCTGACTATATACCGATGCTGTCACAGGAGCTCTTTGTTTACACAAACTGGGCAGTTCTTGACATTTACAGAACTGATTATCATTTAATGTAACATGCATACATGAAAATTGTTGCAGTTTTAGTAGCATTTTGATATTAATGCACACTGTATACTTATAATGCATTTATCTCTATAGAAGGAAAAACTTGACTTGTCGAAATTAAAATGGTTAAAAGCGAGAATATGCGGGTTGTGGATGAACAGTCTTATTGCCAGATTTATGTGTGGATCCAATGTGTCATACCTCCATCTATTACCTTTCATCCTCAATGAAACACACTGTGCAAGAGTTTGTATAAATACGGGCCCTCAGTTTTTTCACTGACCTGGATCAAAACAAGCTAAGAAATGTTTTAAAAAGAAGGCAGTATCATAGTGGTGATAATAAAAGGAGTTTTTCTGTCAGTGGGGAACATTTTATAACATGGTGGTGGACAGATAGCTTGGGAGTGAGACTTTCAGAAACACACAGTTGTTCAAGAGTTATGAGATCAACAGAGAAAATACTTTTGTAGAGTATGTGGTTGTAGATCTGTGCACATTTATACTCAAACAAGTTTACAGCAGCTCTGTAAAACAGTTCAGATACCAAGCTAAGATTTTAATGATGACTATATGTTTACATGCACTTACAGTATCACTTGAGTGGGCAACTTTCATAACTTTCATTTAAATGAGATACCTGGCTTCTGTAATTGGAATGACAACAATTTGTTCAACATGTGTATGCGTAACTAAGTTTGAATCAGTTTTTTGCAGGAGTGCATGTGCAGGACAAAAGACTGCAGAGTAGCGGAGTAGATTTTGCTTCTCTCAGTCATACCTATACTTCCAAAATTAGTCAGAAATAAAGAAGAAATCTGATTACTCATCTGCTGTATGTATAAACAGATTTACAATACCTTATGTTGTTTATGGATTTAATATTTACCATGTAAACAATTGCAGTTTTGCATTAATATTTGATATTCAGCATTAAATACACCATACAGCTGGAAGGTTTATTACTTTAGCTTTTTGAACATAAACCAAAGTACTGGCCAAACATCATGTGACAATGACAGTGCTGGATGAAATGTCCACAGGTCACTGATGTTCTTAAAATGTATATTCAGGCCACATGCTTGTCTGCGCCAAATTGCCTAGGAATCCATTCAATGGTGTTTGAGATGAAAGAAAATGTAAAGGTTCATGTGCAGCTCATAGGCAATGTATGATTTTATTATCATTAATCATATTAAGAATAATAAGATAGTGGTGGAATATTAGGATTAGGTTGGGGTAGGGGGTGAAACTGTAGCAAAGGGAATTTTTAATGAAGACTTAAGAGTTCAAGCCTTAGAGGTTTAAGAGTAAAATACTTTTGTAGGATTAGTACAGTGTTAGTACTGTGTCACGGTGACTTTGTAGTCAAACATGAGTAACAGTGTCAAGAAGTAGATAACTGCAACACACCATCACAAATATTTCAATAGTTCCTAATTGCCGGGTGAAATCATTGTAAAACACACTGAGTGGAATGAAAGATAAGGATAGCAGCTACCGCACAGTGAAGAAGCCCAACGTCGACTGTACGGCAGTTTATCCAGATCTGTCAGTCCATTGCTAACAAAGTGTAATTACTGTTGAAAATGACCCCACCTCTGGCATGAATGTTTATTGAGCAGCAACTCTTTCTTCCCTAAGGCAGTAGAAGGAAGGGGAACTTGATCAATGTCCCATCACCATCCTGACTCTTATACCATATATACAGTATGCAAGACTCCACCCGGCACATGTTTAACGTGCTGAAAAGAGACTTCTTTAATCAATCCCATTAACACGTGGGGCGTTCAGTTGCATTGAATCAACCTATGATATGCTACTCACTGTATAAGGTACTTAAAGCAATTCTCTTTGAAGTTCTATTCAGGGTGTAAGTTTCTGTCTTATCTGAGAATGAAATATCAACCTCCAGACCGCTGGCTAAGTGTTTCATAAATATTGCATGGTGTGGAAGAAGTAATTGGTTCCGCCATCTATAATGGCTGTCACCCTGGCCTATGGTGAATGGCTGTGCCGAAGATGGCAGTAGAGCTCACGCTATAATTTCACATCTGCATTATATGTTTAGAGAGGCATTACTGGCTAACTAGTTTATAATTGTAGAGTTATTTTCCAGAGTGTAACATGAATTTCAGGGAAACATTTTTACTTGTTGTCTGACAGCTAAGGGATTTATTCTCATTTCATCATCAGGCAAGATTTAAAATTATTTAGGAACCAAACATATTGTATTAAAAAATAAAATAAAATAAAGGAGCAAACTGAGTTCAGAGCTAAAACACTCCTTGTCCTTGTCACTTGGCCCAGTTAGTCTGACTGGTCTGTTCAATACTGAGAATCAATATTTCTAATGTAAGTGATGTTTCAATTATATCAGGACTTGGAAATCATTCTCAACAGGTTTTCTCTTTGTCTTCATCTAACCTTTAGTTAAATTAATTTAGAAGGTGAAATCGCTGAGGATTACATTGCTTTGCACCTTGTTCTGTATTTAAAGCTCAGGGCATTTAAATGTTTACAGGTAACTGGGGACATTTTCCACAGGTCTCACAGCGTAGTTGAGCTAAGTGATCAGTTAACACAGCTTTTCACAGCTTCATCAAAAATTAAGCTACATTTTCTGCACACTGAGAACAATAGAGCCAAGCTGAGCAATAACTGCAGCTGCATTTCTGCATTGAATTGATGTACTGTATGACTTCCTGTTTGTATAATAGAGTTTCATGTTACATTTCAGGATGCAGAAGTGGACTGTGTTAAGTGACAGTGGTTTTCTAAAGTACTCGCAAGCCCATGTGGCTATATCCATCACGGCAGCGTAACGGTTTCTCACACAATGCTGCCCCAGAGCTCAAAGGTCATGCACATTTTACAGTGATTTCCGCTCTTAGCGTTTACACAATGAGATTTCCCAGGTCCCTGAATCTTTACACCAAGAATAAACTTTTCAGCGTTATTTTTGCCACTTTCTCTCTGACCTTTCTTTGAGTGTGCTGCAGGAGTTAAACTTCTGATACCAAAATACAAGTGAGTCATATAAGTGGGTCAATGAAATCACTAAAAATATTTTTTTTTGTACTTATTTCACGTAAATGAGGATTCAAGCAAATTGACAATCACAAATCTTAGTTTTCATTGCATTTTAGAAGAAGTCGCAACTTTATTGCTAAATTTATTATTATTTCAGAAATGAAGTCTCTTGTTATCATAGACTCATCTTACATAACAAATTTCCCAAGAAGTGAAATCCTTAGGACTGAACCCCAAGATTTGTTCCACTGTAAACTGCTTTAGTGAACATTTGAGACCCAGCCACTGAAATATCGAATGAGAAAAGAATCAGAAAATTTGTTAATGAAGGAATGCTTGGTTAAAAAGCAAAGATAAAAAAAAAAGAGTTTATGAAAAGTAATCCTGCAAGTAGTCACATAGGTGAAAATTAATACACTTTCAATGAGTGATATGTGATTAAATGAACAGGGATACAAAGATTCCTTTGACACAAGATGGAAAGCCACTATTTGGATTAACTGATAATGAACTGATTCCATTTAAAACAGTATTTTTAAATATGATATTCAAAGCAATATTTGATACATTGATTTGAGAATTTGCCTCATGTATAAAAAGCAACATACAGCATATGATAAATATTATCCACTGGTTTTGCTTTCTCCTTCCTGTAGATTATCTAAAAGGCATCAGCATAGCAGCACTGGGACGCATGTTCAAACTTTGAACGACTCTGCAGTTTTGTAACCAACAGACAGAAGCTGAACTTTCGGATGGAGGGGATTATAGATCTGGGCTCAAATGACTGTAGGAAGAAAGGCTCATCGGTGTCAAAATGTCCGCTGTCGAGAGCCGGCATAAGAGCTCATCCTTCTGTGGAGAATTTTGGATCCACATCCACTTGTGTCTTTTATCTTCCCGCTTGCAGATGTCTCAGTCAACGTGAGGATGGCTATCTGGGACTTGGGTCCAGTACAATTTCTCATCTCACTTTCAGGCTTTGCCACAAATAGCAGCACATCAGCTGGGCACTAGTAATACCTCTCACTAGCATGACTGTTACAGACCAATCCACCATTTTCAGACGTAAACTTTGTTGCGCAGAAGATACAATACAATTGCAGGTTATTCTAAAACTAAAAGTAAACTAAAAGAATAATAAAAGCAGAATAATTATTTATGTTGTTTTTATGAAAAGAAACATTTTAGGGGCATACAAAGGCTTTATAAACAGCTGCAGTAGACACATACACCAAACCTGAGAGATTTTTAGTCTTCTCTTCAACAAGTAAATTAGATTTGATGTGAATCTGTCATATAAGAACAATGTGATATCACTCAATTTGTTGCTGCTTTATCTCTCTGCATGACCTGCAGGGTATATATCTAATAAACAACTTAGTTCACATCTTTTATATATGCAGCATGGTGTCCGCTCAGCCTGACTACATTCGTGGATGGAGATTCATCAGAACTGAAATGAAATGTTCACATGGCTTCACTCTGCTATACTACGCAGAAAATCAGATTAGTTTAATATGTTTTGGAATTTGTTTTGGCTTGAAAATGTAGCTCGAATCACTTAATTCTTGTCTTTATGATTTGAGTACTGTAGTGAATGAATGAGGAGCTGTTGTAAAAGCAGCTTTCCAGTCCAGTATCCTCCAGGGCAAACCCTTCCTCTATCTCCTGACAAATACACCATAAGAGATATTTACAAGACTTGAAACTTCAATGAAACTACTCCAGTTTCCTGAAGTGCAGACATGAGAAAAAATGATTTGCAAGTGCTTGGTAGTGTTGTCTACCAATCTAACCTGGTCAGAGCATAGAAATTTAAATTAGTGGTCAGTTCAGCAGTTGAATTATTCAGTATCAGTGTACTAAATCACAATTATAGATTTACAACTACACATCAGAAATTGTATTTGTATTAGAAATTTAAAAAAAAATTAATCCCTAAATAAAAAATAAATAATTAAAATGTTAAAATGGCTTCTCTATTCAGTTTTATTGTATGATATTTACTGCTGGTTCATAAAACCAAGACAAGACTGGACAAGTCCAGTTGACACTGAATAACCCTTTTTTGGGTATTAAGAGTACATTTGCAGTGTAACCTCTTTGAAATGATGGGACTTTTAATAAGAGAGAGCTATTAGGGAGGAAGTCGGTGTACAGTATCTGAATAGAATTAGAAGTGGCTCAAAGCTTGCTGTGTATAATAACCTGCTCCAGTATTTTCTGATAATTCTAATCAGAAATACCTTCAATATATTTTCTCTCATGAATTAGAAGCTGTTCTGCCTTGGATATGAAACATGTATCATTTCAGTATAGCCTGAATTATTATATTAGAAGAAAAGTTCAATAATAAAAGTCTCCTCTTTGTTGGGAAGGCTTTTGACATGATTTCGGAACCTGGTGGCAGGGACTTTGTTTCCACTGAGCCACAAGAGCATTAGGAAAGGTTGGGATGCTGGGTGATAAGGCCTGGGTTATAGTAGGTGTTTTAATTAATCCCAGAGATGTTGGATAGGGTTCAGCTCAGGCTCTGTGCAGGGCCGTCTCAAACATGAGACATTAGAAGCAGGCTAACATATCAATATTAAATTTCCTCTTTATTTGAAGTATCTGTATGCCTGTTGACTTACAACTAGAAATAATTTCTAAATCACATCTACAATTCAGTAGGCCATGTGACTTTGTGTCATTCTAACTAGTGGTCAACCAATTGATCGGTAAGCTGATTAATAGGCCGGTCTTTGACATTTACAATTAATGAGCATTGGCCAACGGCTGTGATCATACTGGTCAGTTAATAAAAAATGACTGCAAGCATCTGCAGTCTATACACTGTGAGCATTTTATACTTAAATGCAATGGAAAACTACAGCATACAAATGTGAAAAATTATTTGGGTGCACAAGTGCAAGTGACACATTGGGATGCATTTTATTAGCACTTGTGATTGAGATTAGCAGATCTGAAAATACGGTGTTTATGCTCCAGCCTCTTCTCCTCTCTCCTCAACATAACAGCATTAGTGTATCAACTATCAGCCTTCCTGCTACATGTTATATATCTGTACAATTAAATAAAAACTAAGCAGCTTTAATGCACATGTTGCATTATACATGTTATTGTAAAGTGTACATTTTGTGGTTATGCTTTTATTTACAGGACATGAAGCTCCACAGGTTGCTATTCATTGGCTTTCCAACATCACATCTGATACTCACCATGTCAGTACATTTCTATCAGCACCATCATGCTAATTCTGTAAGCACACTGACTGAAACAGACTCCAGCCTCATACTTAACTGATGAGCAAGTGGTACATGTTGAACTGATTAATAACCTGCCATGCAGATCTGCTGGGGGTAATGATTGATTAATTTCCCCTGACCGTCATTTATCAGACCGCATTCCTTAAAACCTGCCAACACATCTCAACCATCCTGATGTCTCCATAATGTCACCAAGGAGATTGGCCAGGAGTGTGTCATCACAGACGTATCCCAGCTTATCAGCAGACATGCATTTATAGATACAAAATCAAGCTGGTATGTTGTTTTACATCATGTGATACTTGAGGCATTATTGGATGGTACAGTATCCATGCTGTTCACTGTCAGAATAAATAAATGTAATATAATGTACTTTAATTTAACCAGCTGGCCTGAGTTTCAGACTTCAGCCTTCTGCCTAGCAGTCAACTATTATATATAACTTATATAATTATATAACTCATCCTGAGGACAAACAGATGGATCGTATATGGAAAATACAGATGGATGACAAGTTAAAGAAGAAAAGAAACAATACAGAAAGGCCTTGAATCACGGTTATTAGCTTCAGTGTTCTTTGAGATAGATTCTGCAAGTCTCTGGGCCTCTGCTGGAAGAGTGTAGGACAACTCTTTCAAAAGAAATTGTCTTTGTTTATTATTATTGGTGATTGTAGTGGGGAGCACTGTCAAACTTGTAGGTCCAAATTCTTTCAGAAAACTTAAAATGGGCTGTGATCTGGTGACTCATCCGTGTCTTCAAGATATTATGTTTATATATCACTTATCAGTTGTTGTATCAATTACTTTGTGGTGACACATGTATTTGCTGTTTGATTTTGTTTAGGATGAATAAAGCTCCAAGTTTATGCACTGCGCTAGAGTTGTAGGAAGGCAGTCTGGTGGATGGTTGGTATGCAAAGTACCAGACTTTAACAACACAGTATTGCCTGTTTGAGTTTTGTTTGTCATTATCTTTAAGATTAGGTAAAGGTGATGATTTATTCTCACCTCTATGATAGAAAACATAATCCAACCATCATTCCAAAATGTAGTTGTTGCAAAGTATTCAGTAAATCCTCCAAATAAACTTATGTTAAGTAACACACACTAGGTAAAAATATACTTAAGAACAATGTGGAAACTTCTAAATCTATGTATGCATAGGAACCAGCAAGCAGAATATATGTGAATCATAAAAGTGTGGAGGTCTTTTAGGATGAATTGTCCCTATTCATTTAAATCTAGCTTCTCTGGTAATGTAAGATTGATAACTTGATTCTGTAATGTGATGCAGCACTTTGCACTTCAAAACAACCAATCGCCAAATCGGTCGAAGGCATATTTTAAAGGCTTGTCTCAAAGATGTTTTGATTGATGATAGCCCTGTCAGAATGACTGCGGGCCTTTCTGGACTATACGTTATAAGTCTGAGGTGCTGTCTCACATCATGAAGCACAAACACTGCCATCTTTAAACATAAAATGGGAAATCTGTCAGCAAATGGACTGGGACATCATCACAACTGAAGTGATTCATAAGTGTTGTAGATAAAATGGAAACAAAGGGAGCCCAATAAATATAAGGAACACTGTAGCTCGAAGGTCATGCTGACTTTATGAGGAGTATTATGATTCACTTGTAGTGCTTGCAACATCAGTCTCACAAAAATGCTGTGGAATTCTGACATCTAAAAATTGAGTGAATCTGACAGTAAGATATCTGTACAATCTTTAATTACTGCTCATTAGGCACGTTTTCTACATCTGAGAACTGTCTTTCTCATTGATGAAAAATGTTGATCCAAATTAAGTGGATCAAGACTGTGTCTAAAATGAACAAAGATATCATATCAACTCATTTACTTTCACATAAGTATTCTGTTGCGGAATAAAAGTTGCAGTCTAAAAAAGTGAGATGTGGGATTGTTTGAAGTTAATCGAGAAAATGGTAGTTGTTTTTCGATGTGTCCAGCTTTTAGTTTCCATATCCATATTTCCATAGCATTAGTTACTTTCATATGTTCTGGCACCTTTAATCACAAAACATAAAAGTGATTTTAGTTCAACCAATGGCTACTGAGATGGGATCTAAGATTAAAGGTGCTAGACTTAAAAGCTATAGCCTATACAAAACAGAATTTTGTAATGCTGTGAGACAGCACATGGTGCAGAAAAGGCTCACACCTTTATTAGGTAATACAGTGTATACTCAGACTGTTTTCAGACAAACTGACATCAGTGATACGTGTGTCTGTTAAGATATGTTACTGCAAATCTGATTATGCAGCTCTGTGTTTGTGTGTGTGTCTGTGTGTGTGGAGAGTGCATGTGTTTTGTGAGACAGCTTAGACCATGGCTGACGTAAGACATAAGAACACACCAGGATCCTCTTATCTTTCCTGCAGTTTCCTCTGCAGGAAACTGGACCTCGAGGGCCACTGTCCTGCTTATTTTCTAACCATCTCTGCATTACAGCTTCTGATTGACTGAACATACCTGATCCAGTTAATCAGCAGTGGGTAGGGCAGGGATAGTTGGAAAACAAGCAAGACAGTGGCTCTTGAGAGATAGGGTTGGGCACCTCTGCTCTAGTTTTCTTTTTCCCCTTGTCTCTGAACAATGTGACAAAGTCTTGGCATGCATGCAAGTCTTTTCATTCACATTAAAATGATAATTAGCTTCAAATTTTTGTCTTTGTTTTGACGTTTATACAGTTGCTTTGCATTATGCACTGTTTGAATGCACCAGCAGTGATTCTGGCTGTGACAATTTAAAATATGGAATCAATTTAAAACATTTAACTAAGAAGACATTAGTAAAATTACATTATTCAGTTTAGCATTACGTGTGGACATCTCATCATGTCACAGTATTTGGCATTCATCCGGTGCTTGCAATGAAACAAGCAAAAAGGTACAAAAAAATTATTCTACCTACAGTAAAACGTTATTTATGGTTCTGCGTTAAAACTAAACAAGTGGACTATGCCATTGTCAGAATGTATAGATGTGCGCTGTGTCACTCTGCAATTACACCACCAAAGCGTTAGCTGGGGGTGGGGTTTCTATGGCACTGTGGGGAGCTTCTTTGTCACTGGGATGAGTTTTTGTCAGTGCAGTATACTAAGTATTAGCGACTGAAAGTCATTCTGAAGCTGAGCAGATCTTGTTGGAGTTGGAACTAATAGATGTCGAATAGCTTTTACTGTAACTGCAGTAGATTGGAAAGACGTCAGAGGGTAGGGTCTATATGACCACTGCCACGTTACCAAGTGAACCAATCACAGTTGTTGTGATCAGCTTTGCGACATAAATTAACATTTCTGGGGAGGTATATGTCAGGCTATCGAGAGGGGTATGCAGCTACACGCTACCTACATGGGCTACATGTAGGTTTAAACACAGATCATCAATCAATGTTTATCTGAATAGACTTTTGCTTTGCTGTAGATTTATTTATATAAAGTGTGACTTTATACCTTTAGCGGCCTGGTAGCTCAGTGGAATAAACATCAGACTGGGATGCAGAAGATGTCAGGACTGAATCCCAGCCCAGACAAGAGACCGGTCTCGAGTACTACAACACTAGTTTGCCCACTATCAAATACATTATTATTTACTTTACAACAATATATAAATTAGCTCTGGCAAGTTAATAACTAGATATCATGTAGGTTTATTAAAACTAAATTCACATTTACTTGCTGCTTTATATTCTAATATGATAAATGCAGGCTATAATTAAGCTGAGTGCTGCTTTTCTTCTAATAATGCCTGAGTTTGCAATCCTGTCTCCTAAAAATTATGTTCCTGTTCAACTAATCGTGATTACAGTTTTGTAGGGCAAGTAATCACTGAATGGATTTTGTTCTGATACTATGTATTTTTAAGTGAATGAAACACTAACACTACTTTTATTAATAGAAACCAAGATGCAAAGAGGTAATTGGTATGGATGGTGGGTGTACAAAGCACAGGACAGTCACACCAGAGTCCAGAGTCTCATATGTGGCTGGGTGTAGGCAACAAAAGCACTGAGGTTACAGTTAGAGGATGATTGTGGTATAGTTTAAAGCCCCTGTATGCAAGATCTGGTACTGGAGCTGATTAGCTTGCCACCCAAATTTCACATTGTGTCAGTGTAATCCAAGGTTTGTAAGTAGGCTTGCACAATCTTTGATTAGCATACTGGAAGGACTTAACGTAATAATTACCTCATGACATAACTGTGCCACACAGTTTTGTTTATCACACTCATTACATTAGACAAATATGATGTTTCTTTATCAGTGTCAGTATCAGTCTGTTTTCTTTGCCATGATAAGTTCAGCTAACTGTAGTTGCGTGTGATGGGGTGCAATAAACCATTATGCAGTTCTCGCGAAAGGTCCCTGGAACGGAGTTTGACTCTAAGCCGCAAACAAGACCCTTTTTTCTGATCTGGACATGCAGTGGTAGCCTTATGACAAGTCTGTGTATCATCAAAATCATTTTGAATGTGTTATTTTAATGTAAAAATTGGTGATCTAAAGGCAAATAAAAAAATTGTGTGTGAAATTGTAATCTATTAAAATCAAATCAAACCACGATCTTTCCTTAACTCAAAACTAAATGTTGTGTATTTGACATTGTATATTTTATTGTGTATTTCATAATCGTCACATCAGAAATACCAGATTTCAGGTTAGTGGACACTGGAACCATTTTCATACACAGTTCAACCTTCTTGTCCTTGCACGATGGACTGTGCATGTGACTGCTCTATTAAACATGAGAGGTAGTCTGTATTATTTTTGAAGAGAGATAACCCACTGGGATCTGAGGAGAAAATAGCAAAGACTCTTTCATTGAGGGTTCCCCTCATTATAATCTGCCTTCGAGGATTGAAAGTCACACTGTGTTTGATTTTCTGTGATGAGCATTTGGGGAATACACTTTACCTTTTTTTGGAGGGTTGGAGCACGAGCTGTTGAAAATGTCAGGTGAATAATCATTTGAGATGAATGAACTACTCGGCATAGTTAAATGAGAACTACACCCTGAGGTAAAATGAGAAAACGTAAGTCAAGTTTTCGTGTACTAGTCATATTCTTTGACAGTGATTTGCTACATATTGCAAGCAATTCTCAATCAAATGTGTAGGTAATGTATCATTGCCTACACATAATACAACTTGAGCTTCAAGCTGCATCTCAATTATTGTGCTGGGGTCGATTGCACACACTGCTCCTCACATGCTGAATTCATTTAATGCACTGAAGCACATACGGCGTAACCATCTTGCAAAGAGACAAAGGAAGCATATTTAAACTCAACACTAAACGATTCTCAATATTTAAATTCAACACTAAACGATTCTCAGTTTTCAGAGATGGATATAGTCTTCTGTAGTTCACTGGACACATTCAGCTCTCACATATTATTGATAAGAATAGCTCAAGCCTTTACTGATATTCTCTCACTGCTATTATGTGTGAGCAGACACATAATATGCAATAATATATAAGTAAGGACACCTTATTGAATTGTGCATGTTTAGACGCATGGCCAAAATGTTTAAAGTGCTGCTGATTTTTCCAGCCTTTCTATACACTCTCAGTGCATCAGCAGAAATGTTACATCACAGATTCTGACACAGTTCTCTGTCCCTTTTGTACAACATTGGCATGTGGAGATATGTGTAATGCCTACAATTTTGTTGTATTCCCCTAAAGTCAAAGTTGGAATTTGCCAATCTCTATATTTCATTGAACATGTCTTAATAAGCAGAACTCTCCAACTCAGGAGCACATCCAGCAAGAGAGTGCTTACCACAGCACTAATATTAGTGTGCAAGAAGAGACAAAATGCACCAGAGAGAAGATAACGTGGGGTTTAAATAAGGGTTAGAGTCATACTTTAGGCAGTTGTGCAAACATTGCATAGCTTTTATAACAGAAAAAAAACCCTGCCGCACCTCAGATCAGTTTTTCTCAAGACCTCACAGCACAGTACATGAGTGTAGTATCTTGGGAGCTTAGTGGTGCATCTCTAGTGGATCAGTCAGTAGCAACAATTTTTTGTCCATTATGTCCGTGTACATGCAAAATGTGTCCATGTAAGTACCTCTTACAAATTCTCTGCCTCAGAAAATATCCAGCTACGTTTGACCTTTCAGTCAATCAACAGAAAAGTGCTTTTGGTCTGTACTGTTGCCGTGTGGATAGTGGTCTTGTGAAACATCTAGGATATTTATGCTATTTTTGTATTTTTTTTTGATGACTTATAGCCATAGTGACATATACTTACATGACAACTACAACATAATACCTTTTTCAGATCACCCGCAATTTAAATAAGCAAAGGTTTTCGAAACAGCTCTTTCTTTTAGCCTTGATTAGGTTTTGCCTGACTCAATAGAATAGAGGGAAAAACAATCAGAGGCAATAACCACATACAATTAGGAATGACCTGAAAAAGAAAGAAACCTCAACATATACAGAACATGTCAGCAAAGAAAACAACGGCTGGTGAGAGAAGCATTGTAAGTGCTGTAAACAGAAACTCAAAAGCAACAGTCAGTGACATTACCAACAATGTCCATAAAGCAAGGGGCGAAGGTATCATAATTCACCATTTGAAGAACTGAGCAGAAACTCCACTCTGCCATTCCATATCAGTTACCTTTAATAACTGTGGCAACATTGGTAGGAGCCCTTAATGTGTTCCTTGATGTTCTGAATGTAGACTGTTGTATTTCATTATCAAATTAGTGTTTTTTCAGATAATTGCAATTAGAAAAAGTTGTCTAAATCCTCCCAATCCCTTTGTTAACCCCTCATAATCCTAAATGTCATGTCCATTATGGAAAGCAATATCATTCATTTTACCATCCTCAAGCACTGAAATACATAGCACTACTCAAGCACAAGTGCCACCAAGTTGCTGCGTATTCCCCAGTGTAAAAAGAGGAATTCATTAGGTGCTTAAATATTCAATCACCACTCTCATTACTTAAACCAAGAGGCTGTCTGTATGGATTTGACAATGAGCCAGGGCACACAGTGCATGCCTGGTAGTTGAAGATAGTAGAGGGGGCTCTACTGTTCAACCAAGGCATTGGGTTTTTTGAGGACACGAGGAATACACCAGAGGGACAGGCAGTTTCTGCTAATGAACCATGAATTTATTATTAAATACAAGGTCCTGATTGCTAACGTTACAGAAGGGGATGTCAAAGATGTTGCACCTAAAGTCTGTAATTGTTTCATCACCTTTCCCTATCATTTCATGTGCGTGAATTGAAATGCGTAGTCCACCATGAATTATTATTTTTAGTCCTCTTTCAAAAACGTTTTGCAAAATACAGGAATTTCTAATGTTAAAGAATATCAAAATTGAAAAAGTACCATAACTTGAATCTTGTGGAAGAAATACTCATGAACATGAGTGGTTTAACTGACACTGCCTAAATTTCTAATGATAGGATTTGAAGAGATTTTCTTCCTTTCACGCTTAGGTAACATTTTTATTAATGAACTGCACAAACGGAGTGAAACATGTAGCTTTACATGGCAATTTTAGGGGTATTGATCATGCTATATGCTAATTGACGAATGTTAGTTTAGATAAAAATTCTACAGGGGGCACCATTTTAAATAAAAGAGGGCAATGTTTTACAAAGTCTGGAGCGTAATTCAAATCACATCATTCAAATATGTCCTGTTATCCCAGCAGGACTTACATCCCAGCACATTTAAACTTTCCATTGAGAGATGAAACACCGGGACGTAATACATAATGTACAAAATGTGTTTGTTTTGCTTTCTGCTTGTTCAAGCTATTGTATTTTTTGTGTTGTTTTTAATTTTCATTGTAAGCCAAAATAACACTAATACTCATTTCACCACATACTGAAAATCCCCCACCTCTGCGCTGAATGGCAGCGCTGAAAATCTTTATTTTACCTGTGTGGCTTATTTGTTATCAGTCCTTGGGAAGATTAACCTTTGAGGAAACGGAAGCACTTAGCTGTTTCTTTAATTAATATAATTAATTACAAGGAATAGTAGTTCACGACTGTGTCTTGATGTGACAGTTGTGTGAGTTGACAGACTAAGTTTTGCACTTCCCTGTTCCTAAGAATAATTTCTCCAAAGGCTGAATTGAATTGGGTTTTTTTTACGCAGTTTCCTCTGACATATGGAGGAAAAAATGCCTGTAGAATAACATTTTCGAGAATACAGACTGATATAAAACAGTTCTGATGAACAGCCTGTAACAAAGAAACCCTGACTCCAAAATGTCTACTCTGTCAATACAGTATGTAGATTAAATGTTTTTTTTTTTTTCTGCGGCAGAATCTCTGAAATGGTAGGACCTTTTCTGGGGCTGTTAGCATTTTGAAGAAAGTGACTATTATGCAATATGTTTACGCTCAGGGGGCGTCTCCCTCTATTCTCAGTAGTTTTCATCAGCTTGGAGGCAGCCAGAAGAATATGAGAATGGTTTGTACAGTGAATACTTCTTGAGCTTTGTGGCTCCTTGATGGCCAGGAGCTTATACTTTCCTTGAGAAGCCAAGCTGATATTTCCATTTTGCTCCAGATTTATTGTTGGTGTACTGTAGAGAAAATGTTTTATAGGTTTGGGAACTGTTTAGAATCATAGGCCCAAAACTGATCTTGATCTTGTCACTGGTTTAATTAAATCAGAATAAATATTTGTCAAACAAATCGATTTGACTGACTCCTGAAGAATTCAGTAGATGTTCCTGTACCCATCCCACGTGGTGTTTCTTCAGTTGAAAAAAGACTGTTCAAAGTTCTTCCATATACATATGCACTCATTGTTCTTCCACTTAGCTATAGGCATTTATAAAATGTAATGATTCTAAGGTAAAATACAGTGAAGCTTCTGTGTTCCCAATTCTACACTTCATGCTAAATGTATTCAATTCCCAGTTTGACACCAGACACTAATTGGATACAGTGCATTAATATAGCAAAACTACTCTGCATTGCATATTTTATACAGGATGTTTTTCAGATTAACCTGTCTTTGCAGGTGGCAGTGACTAAAATACATATCTCAAGTTCCCTGGCCTACTCACAGTTCATACCAGCAAGGAAAAACACTAGTAAGGTATTTGTTGCCGTTCCCAGAGCATAGCATAGTTTAAGAATTGCCACTGCCACTTGATAACAGTACAGTATTAATGGAAGCAAGAGCTACACTTCGTCTGAAGCAGTCAAAGCTGTGTGGAACTTTTATCCTTTACATTTTTAACATCTCAGTCATTATTGGCCACAGTTTTATTACCTTGGAAAAGGAAAGGAAGGACTTAAAAGCGCCGCAATCTTTATTTCCTCCTGAAAGACACAAGGTCACCAATCTCATTTCTGCAGCCTCAAAGCTCCCTGACCCTTTGGGAGGGTAGGTCACTATAGCTATTCGTCCCTTTCCTGTGATACAGAGCCCCTACCGGATCCCATCACTGTCCCACCCTGCTTCACCATATCTCCACCCCACAATGTGTCCTTTTACTTGTGAGTCTCTCCCTGTTTTCATTACAAATTGGCTTCCTGTATGTACACAACCATCCCTAGCTGCAAAAAGACTTATACACATTATTCTTATTTGCAGGAGTGTTTGGGCATGCAGTGTTTAACTGAGATCTTCTTGAGTCTTTAGATAGTTTGGTTGCACGTAAATTCATAATAATGTAACTTCACTAGCTCAGTTGGTAGAGCAGTCGTTTACGAAGCCCAGGTGGTTCAGTTCCCAGTTCCTCCTGGATACATGTTGAGGAGTTCTTGGACAAGGCACCGAAACCCTGTACAACATCTGTACTGTCTGGATGCCGTCCCACAACAATTTCCCCAAGGGTATCTTGTAGGTCTTAATCATTATTTGGTGCCCCAACATGGATGAAGTACAAAGAACTGTTTCAGTTTTTCACAGCAAGATATTCACTGTAGTGGTGCAGTAAATGTGCACAGCTTTGTGTTCATTGCAGTACCAGTGAGGATGCCAGGTTTGATACCATTGTGCCTATACAAATACTTCTCGTGAAACATATATGGCAATCTGTGCTGTAGCTAGACACGATACTGGGAAGATTAATCTGAGCTAGGTTAAGTATGTCCTCATTCCATCTCTATAAATAATTCACAGAAACTGACAACAATATCAATCTTTTCTTCTCACACTTGGAAAGAAGCCAAGTGGTTTAGCTGTTACAAAGAAAATGTTCCACATTCTGGTGACACCCCTATGTCTCACAATTTCTGTACAAAAATAAAAAATATTATTTCACTGATATAGCAGGGTACAGCATAAATAAATTGTTGCTGCACCATGAATTGTTTTACGAGTTCAGTTTCTCAATGTAGATCACATTGACTTTATAGCCGTTAAGCTGTATGTTTGAGCTTTGGAGAAGGAATAGGACTATTTATACTCTCCATGCTGTGAGATCTCTTGAGACCTGTGAAGCATATAGAGCAGATGTAACTATCCTCTTCTTCTCTGTAGACAAGAGGATTTTATTCTGTAATTCTACATCAGGGTTGCCCTCCTTGTCCTCAACATTAATACATGCAAAGCCTGGATTAGAATTTCCATGAATGTATAGTGATGTGCAGTAAAACATACATATACATAACATACACACATACAAAAAAAATTAGCACCATTACTATGTCTGGTTGGTTAGCCATTACCAGTATACTGGCCTCTATTTGGAAATCCCACAGGATCTTAGCTTGGTCATTCTCAACTGCCTTTGGAGGTGTTGTTTAAACCATGTGTTTTGGAATGTAGAAACAAAACCCAGCGGAGCAGCGTGTCTGGCTGATGTGTATGTAATCATTTTTGGACAGCAGCAGAGGTCTGTGGCTATAATCGAGGCTGCAGACTGATGGACCTGTGAGTAGAGTCAGTTCATTGTTTACTTTAGTGTCTGCGTGTTTCTTTAATATTTGAGTTGAATTAGGGACATAAAATCTGTTCCTGACTTTGTCGACCCAGCATTTTCACAAAGCGGTTTTGAGATGCTATAACAAAATTCTGGTACACTGACCTGTCGACTGAAGCAGCAGTCACACATGTAGGCAGAAACTAAAAGTGACCCCATTCCCCTTCTTCAAATACCACAGGGGCGGACCCCTGTCTTGGCTTGGTAAAACGTCTGTGGGGTGTCGACCTAGTGAGTCTTTAAGTGACAGAATCTAATTCTCAGCACATCAGTACAGAGGGGAACAGGAGGTAACCCACTGTGTGATCGGGCACTGGTGAAGGTAGTGCAATTAGCTATAGGTGTGATTTTCCTGGTCTGTTGTCACGGCCTTTTCTCAACCTTGTAGTCAACTTCGGTGTGGGTCAGAGTGCAGCTCTGTTAAATGTGTGCAATGGGCAAAGGGTCTATAAGGGAAGACGTGACGTCCCTGTGATATATCATTTGTTAGCTTTTACTACGGACTGCTGTTGCTTTACACATTTGCTTTGAATGTCTCTGATTCGTTCCATTTTAGTTTTGAAAATTGAAAAAAAAACCTTAAACTAAACCTTTCCAAATGTTGTTGCTTCGTTTTACCTGTTTTGACCCAAGGCGCAGTAATGTTTACATCACATCCTTATGAGACCTCCCACCTGGAGGCCAAACACGGCTTTCACCCACTGCCCATTATTTTCTTCCTTTCTTTTTTTCATTCCAGGCTTCATGAATTTATGCAGTTGTTTACAGCTGCTAGCAAAGTATGTATGGGGCTCTACATGTGAACAGACTTCTCCTAACTCTGCCATACAAGTGCTATAAATTGCCCCAGTGCCTCTCCTCCACAGTAAGCCAGGCTGTCAGTGGTGGGCCATTTAAGCTGTAGGCGTGGTTAATGGAGTTTTCACATGGAGTCTCATAACAATGTAAGCAGAATCACAATTATCATTTTTATCGAACTGGTGAAAGAGCGTGAAAAGAACTCATTCAGAACTCAAAAGAACTCAGAACTATCATTGTCTATATTAAGCACCCTAATATTGATTGCATGTTAAAACTAACTGTAAATGGTGCCTTTGTTGTTCATAAATAACTAGGAGGGATAATAAGGTTTCAATCACAAACACATCATGATTTTTTTTTTTGCATTAAACATGGATTTTGACTTTAGTCATGGCATTGTATGTGGCAAACAGTAGTTAGTACTTAGTTTGTCAGCTGATTAGTGGATTTAATGATTATTTGTCGTATTACTAGTTGATATCATTTTTCAAGTGCAAGAATAACTGGGAATTCGTATGGCAGTGCTTCCCTTGTTGCCCCAGGCTTGCATTTTTCCCTTTTTTTTTTTTTTTTTTAATAGTTTTCTATTTTGTTCATGTTTGTTCCTCATCATTATAACTCGTAACATTATATGAGCAAATAAATGAGTTGCAGTTTGTTATATCAGACAAAACAGCTGGCTTTGGACCAGTGTGTTTGTATTCAGGCTGATATCCTACAGAGAGACACTTTTTTTTGTATGTAGTAGAAAAAATTTTTTTTTCCCGCAATAAAGATAGAATTGTTGCTGAACTGTGCAAATAATACATTTCTCTGGATAGATGGAAAGTGGCTTTGGTATAAACAAGGTAATAACCTCTGAGGTTTTCTGTTGTCACATAAATAACGCTGTCCTTGGAGAACTCCCTCCAGTGCCTCTGTGTCATGTACACATCTCAAAAGGTGTTATCCTCTGCCACACAAGGAGTGGAAAACAGATATCATAACTCGAACTCGATCTTAAGTGTAGACAACTCTAAATGGTGATAAGATGAGAACAAACATTCACACTGATAACTTAAATAAGAATAGGAAACACCTTGATAAACTTGATTTTTTTTTGTTCTTCAGTTTTCAAAGGGAAATAATTAGTTTTCTCTTCTTAGGACAACATAAACAAAACCTGCAGCCTGGTAAAAAGAGAGGAGTAGATGGTTTTATAACACTGATAAATGTGCATCCTCACTTGAAATGAGATGCAGTCGGTGCAGCACAAACAAGCTTCTTGAGATCTGTCTCAGGCTTTCAAATTAATACAGATCAGAGGTTGAAACAGATTTGACAGGTGTCCAAAGATGCACCTGGTGCCATCTTTTGCCTTTTCAGCCTGTACATCTAGAAATTGTCATTAATGTGAAATTATGTTTTTTTGTCTGCAAAATTTGTTGAAAATCTGCAAGAATATGAGATTCAACTCCGGCCTGTGATTAAAAACCAAATTGAATCAATTCCAATGTTAGAGTGAGCCCAAAACACCAGAATTGTGATAGGCCATCTGTAGTGAAAATAATAAAATCTATCTAATCACAGGTCACATGGGGAGGAATCAATATCTGAGGAAATAACAAACCTCCAAAGAGTATATTTAGCCACATGCAACCTGACAACAGTTGTGCTAACAGCCAGCGAGAGACTTGCTAACCATATTCCCCCGTGTTTAACTTCAAATGGAACCAATTACTTGAACGTTTGCTTTCTGTTGTACAAAGAAGTGTAAGACAACAGACCGTGCCACATTGTTTCTCTCTCCTCCCCTAAGGCTGCGGTAGGTAACTTTGGAGCAAATATAAAAAAAGGAAAAACACAATCAAATGTCTTTCATGTCTGCTCCCTTTCTTCACAAACTCTGTCTCCATTGCAGGTTTAAATGTATGCATGGGATACTTATATAAATGTAATTAATTCTGGATCTGTATGCAGCTCTGCACCCTGAGTCTAACTGTGACTAAAACATTCATCAGCAAAATTAATTTTGCTTTGTTTTGAGTACAAATTATCCAATGCAGCAACAAATGCATTTTGATATGTACAGTGGGCAATCAAGCTTCACTCTGCATTGGAGAGGCAGTGTTGCTCTATTATCATTAAACAAGCCAGAATGAAACTTTTATAAGTAATCTTTTATGCAAAGTGTGAGTCTATCAACTCACTTGTTACTGATATATTCAACAGAGAAGACCAGAGACCAAACAAATCTTTTGGTAATCATGCATAACTTTAAATTGCTCAAGTCCATGCTAACTTATTGGCTTTGCTGTCTTCAGATGGACAGTAATAATAAGGACATTTAACAACAATAAGTAAGAGTTCATGTATATTTAAGTTTAAGTATATTTTAGACATAAAATTCATCATTCACATCACCTTCTCATTGGATATACTTTTGGATTGCTGGTTTAAGTTGACCAAATAATTTCAGAGTGAATGATTAAAATTTACTTCTTGTAAGTCAGTAGTTAAATTGACTGCTGTGATGTACTTTCTCTTACTCACCTATTAAATAATTGTGTACAGATCAGTTCTGTCACTTCAGCCACATTCACTCTCAACATAGTTCATTCCTGCTTGCACTGCGGAAGAAATAAAGTATTAATGTTATTAATAGTATTAGTAAAGTTATCCATGCAAAGACACTTATTTTAGTTGGGGAAAATCATTTTTGGTATCAGAATAACAAATACAACAATGTCTAGTGTCACGTGATGGGAACCATTAGCAACCTTTGTTACATAGACATTAGATACTAAAGAGCGACATACACAACTACTACTGTGTGTGCAGGAAATCTCAGTAGGTGTTGTTTTTGCCAAGACTTAAAGTTGAAACATTCCTCTTGCATTTATGTCCATGCAGCATGTTTGGAGGAGTTGATTTGTGAGTTGTGTGTGTGTGTGTCAACTTCTTTGCACTTACCCATTGCACCCTTGTCTGACTGCCAGGGGAGTTTATTTTTGCATGAGCATAAGATTAGAGTCTTCCTAAGAAACTGATGTTCTTTATTTTTCATTTTCACCCACAACTTCTCTGTATGTTCATAAATTGTGGCCATACATCTTTGTGATTTGCGCATATTTTCAGCATTCTCAATTCACAGAGATATGTTGTCCAGGTATGTTCTACCTAGTGCAAGTTCACGCCTGTTAGCATCTAGTGGTATATGTCTTTGTATTAATTTCTTTAAAAGGTCAATCTGAACATAACTGTCAGTACACCGATTTAGATCTACATAATGACTTTAGCCTATGAACATATCTGCTGCGCTCTGTTGACACACCCTGTGTGTTCTATTGAGTCTGATCATGTGAAGCTCTCTGAGAACAATGTTAAATTAAATCACTAACTGCAGAACTTGTTTTTTTTCTGACATGCAAGTAACAGATTTAGCAGAGTTGTGTATCTGTAATTGACAGGCAGTTGGCAAACCTCCGGGCACAGAGTTTGTTTTCAATACAGAAATATGAAAACAAACTTAGGCCAATTTCCCAGTTGTAGAATGTAGAATACAAGGGTACATTTACACTGTCAAACTTTGCACTCAAAAATGTTTGTTCCTGGAGCTGTCACCTTAATTTCAAGCATTCTCTGATATTAATTTTTTTTTTAAATAAAACTAAACTTTCTCTGACTCCTTCAGTGTTTTGCTAAGGATATTAAAACATTTAATTGAACCTAAAATGTCTCCCTGAAAAGCATAAAAGGAAATGAAAAGGTCTTGTCCTTGTCATATCTGGTCACCATTAATCAAATCTGGAATGCTACAGTAAATGCTCTTGAAGGAGGTCAGACTACACTATGAGGAGCGTGAATATATGTTTGTGCACTCACTCTGACAAGCTGCATCTGATCCTCAGATCTTCAGTTCAGACTTTATTGTTTGGTTCTTACTACTGGGGAAAATGGGGATTTCTTACTAATATATTGTTACTTAACCTCATACAAAAAAGCCACATATAACTCAGTCTGTTCCTTGTAAGTTATAAATAAACAAAGGAACTACTGTTTATTTTTCTTCATTCTAGATGTTTCTGCAGAAAAATTCCTGACAAAGCTCTAACGCAGGTTAGACAGGTTCTTATATTAAGTTATATATATTTATTGGGTTAGATTTTTGTTTTCTCTACACTAGGTGATTGACAGCAAGGACAATATATCTTATCTTGGCACTAAACCAATAAATAATCAGGGCATATTTGTGTTTAATGTTTACTTTGATAGACTGTCAGGTCTGTTTTCAGGTCACTTGAAGTTCATGCAAATGAATGTCAGGAAATGTCTAATTCTTACTACACAAACATCAATATTAGTTTTTAAGCGGAACCAGAAAAATAAGGAAAAAGATGATGTTACTATGCCTTGTACAGTTGAACCATGTTATTTGCTGATATATCTGGATCCTGGTGGCACCAGTAATTGCACCAGCGTCATAACTGAAAAGGAAATCATCGAAAACATGGGCAATACAACTCATCACTTATGATCATATGAATTTAATATTTGTGTCAGACCTTTTTAATATTAGGCCTCAGAGACGCCTCAGATCAGCATGCCTTCATCATCCAAACCATCACCATGTGCCTAGATAATTTCTCTCTGAAAGAAATTCTTTCCATTGAGAAATAAATGTGTCATATCATTATTTGTTTTTGATGAACTACATTTGCCATGAAAGACTACCAAAATGGATGAATATGTCAAGTCTGCACAACTTATTCAAAATTGAAATTGGATGGTGCATCCTTTTGCAACATTGACTTTCATTTGCATATCGATTGTAAAAAGACCTAATGTTAATTTGTTGAAAATGACTTCAAAATTAACATTCTCTTATCTTGCATAATGTCTTGACAGAAATACTGTAGCATCAGAAATGGTCATGTGCATTGATGTCTTACTTTGAGCTCAGTAATTAGATGGTACTTGTTCTGTTTGAGCTCCTCTTGTCTAATTAAGGGGTCTTATTGACGCTTGTTTGTCGACATGTTTTCCATCAACAATGTTTGTTTATACTCATCTCATGAATAAGAATCATATGCATGTCACCAGGCCTGATCCTTCAAGATCAATATTTTATGTAGAACCAAAAAGTAAATTTTGAATCTTCTCATCAAGCTGATACATTTCTGTGTTGATTGAAAAGCTTGTATTTTCCACCAGATTATGATAATTTTGCTCTCATTATTTGTTTTGCAACTTTATGCTGAAATCCATAAACTGTGACTAATTTGGCTCATATTTACAGTCAGTATTAAATTTCTTGTTTCCTTACTAATTTGAATGAAAATGCAAATCACAAAATGCCTTTTTTTAAAAACAAACTCTCAGGGAACCTCCTGGCAGTTTTGAACTCTTTTATGGTTAGGGTTAGGTTACTTTAGAGGAGAACTAGGGATGAAGTCAACGAACAGGTGGTGATCAGTTGCAGTTTTAGGATGTGAATTCAGGTCAGCTGACCGTATGGCGTCACTTCCTGTTGTCGACACTGATCATTCTGTTTGCCACTCAAATTACCTACTAAACTCTCTCCTCTTATCTGACTTTTGTGGTCACTGTTTGTTCCTAGAGTTAAATCATACGCTTGTTCTCAAGCACTTGTTTTTATAACTTCTGCTAATGTTACCGGCACCAGACCTAGGGGAATCTGGACCGGCAGCAAGTGGCCCACAGGCTAGAGAGCACTGCGTAGCCAAGTACGAACAAACTGTGAATTAATAGAGAGGACACTGAAGTTAGCGTCTTGCTCAGGCCGGAGCTCATTTATTTCTCACATATACACAATACAAATCACACTTAAACCATGCATTCTTCCAATAAAAGAACAGATTTCATAAACAAAAATAAAGTGACAAAAAGCATTCTCTCAAAAGTAACCTAAATACAAATAAATTTAAAATACATTTACATTATCACAACTTAAACCAAAAATACTCACGGCTTAAGCATAACAACATAACCCAAAATAAACCAATCTCACATTTACTCAACCTTTCCCCACATTCGCCCCATATACGCTATTACTTTTGAACCGGGCGTCCCGCGAACGCAACACAACATGGCGGCAGACGACGGCTAATGGTGTTTCACCAACTTATGGCTTTCCCCTTAACACATGTACTTCGTACTACTTAGCTTAAACAAACGCTACAACACATT
>JAUBNQ010000025.1:19835768-19847304 GCA_032353495.1 Ctenopoma kingsleyae | reverse complement strand
GAATCCATGCAGGCAGGGGCGGGACTTTATTTTGATGGGCACACTATGCGGCCAATCACATGCAAAGACAGACTAGGCTCATACCATTGTGTGAAAGAAGGAAGGGGGGCAGATTCTCTGAAGACAGTGTAGTGGAATTGAACTGGAAACGTTTTTTACAAGAAAATACCAGGATATAAAAGATATATCATGACAAAGCCAAAATATACTGGGATATGGATTTTTGTTCATATCGTCCAGCCCTAATTGAGACAACACAGACCAGCCTTTACTCTCCATGTGTATCAATGAGCCTTGGCCACACATTACCCTGTCACTGATTCACCACTGTTCCTTACTTGGACCACTTATGATACTGACCACTGCAGAGTGGAACACCCCACAAGAACTGCAGTTTTGGCGATGCTCTGACCCAGTTGTCTAGCCATCACAATTTGGCCGTTGTCAAACTTGCTCAAATCCTTATGCTTGCCCATTTTTCCTGTTTCACACATCAACTTTTTAGGACAAAATGTTCACTTGCTCCCTAATATATTTCACCCACTAACAGATGCCATGATGAAGAGATAATCAGTGTTATTCACTTCACCTATCAGTGGTCATAATATTATGCCCGATCGGTGTATGTACATGAATATATATGTTTATTTTATGTTTTATTGATTGGAACCATTTCTGGTTTATTTTTGTCAAAATAATCTTGTATATTGTTTGTTGGACTTATATACCACTTTACATAATCAATTGAAAAACTTGGAGTTTTAGAACCCTCATTGCACAGTGTTGCCCTGAGGCAACAAAACCAATCTGGCTTGAGGGGGGGGGGTCAGATTTTTTTGTTTCCCCACAAAATAAAAAGTCATGCCATAGAGGGTTGTGCTAAAATAGAAGGCTCAGAGCGATACTAAATGAAGAGCCGTTTGGGAGCCGTAAGAGCTGGCTCTTCCAAGGGAGCCGAGCCAAGAGCCGAAGCTTTGCAAAGAGCCGGACTACTACACTACTTTGTAGTGGCAGGCTCACGCTGAACGTAACCATGACACGACTGCCAACCGCCAATCAGAGTTCCCGATTTTCCCTGCTCAGCGTGAATCCTGCCGACAGGAAAAACATTTATGGTGTAGTGTGTGGTGTGGGAGAAAGAGAACAGTATCATCAATCTACTGTCAATTTTGTGGGTTGACCAGCGACAGAACCCATAACACTTTTTTCTCAGACTTGTCTCTGACTTGCAACTTTGCACATAACAAAATATCTCCTCCTGTATCAGGACATGGCATTGGGCATGCTTCAAGGACAATAATAAGGTCTCTTCTGGTTATATTCTGTGGCATCACTAGAAACACATTATCACCTAAAAATTACATTTGCATACAACTAAACTAAAATCCCGATTACATTTTTGTAGAGAATGTAATTGTCACATTGTACTGAAACGTATTTTTGTGAACGAAAGACATGATACATTTCTTAACGTGAAGCGATTTGCAAGAGACCAGAGTTCAACCTATGAGGTTGGGTTTAGGCAAGAAAAGTACTGAGGTTAGGGTTAGAAAAAAGATTGTGTTTTGGTATAATTTTTAATGCAAATGTTGTGTGTGTGAAGCGACTGTGTGAAGTGACATTTTTATCCATTAACCAGCCCACAGTCTTTCTCTGACCCTAACCCACTGCAGTTATGCCTGATCCCAACCATAAAACACTTTAATATCACACCCACGTCTGGAAGTTAAAATGTAATGTCGGATATTTTAGCTGACAGAAAACCGGATGTAGATAGGATATTTTGGCCGTCAAAAATACATTGCCTGTAATCGGGTGCTTAATTTTTAGGAGACAGGGCTGGAACACCTGTCCTCATTTGGCCCCCTTAATGTTATTTCAACAGAATATTTTCCTTCATGATCTATTTCTCACATTCTAATGGTAAGAGTGAAACAAGTCACAGTTGTATGAAACAAGGGTCAATGCATAGGAAAACTCTGTAAAGGATATGTTAGATTCAACACAATTCTCTTGCCTTTTCATAAAATTAAGCTCCATGTATTATTTTAAATAATACATTTAAATTATAAGTGCTTGTGGCAACTAAAACAAGGAGTCATTTGGTCCTGACAAGTAAATCCACTTAGTTACTGTTTTTGAAATATTATGGTTAAATCCCCTGATACACAGCAAACAGTGTATTTTAGCCTGGAAGAGATCCTTCAGTATAATTAATCACTGTGTTAAAGTAGCCAATAGAGGTGTTGGATGACAGTTTTCCAGCAGGGGCACATTACTGCAATTAAAGACTGTGCCTTTAAGTAATTTGTACTTTGCAGCTGAATGGTCACATAGGTCCTTACTTAACTGCTGACTGAACAGTATTTCAGTATGCACTTACAGTATGCACCCCTAGGAAAAATAAAATCATCTTCCTTGGCGGAGAAGTTTCATCAAAGTTCAGTGGCAGGCGTGTCCCTTGTTTTAAATCCATTTCTCCGCTTTGTTAGATGCTCTCTTTTGCTCAGAAACAGAATATGTACCCTGAACTGGCTGGTGTAGCATAGGGACAATCTGATGAATATTTATAGTATATTAAAAAGCCGATATGCATACAGTTACAGTTGATACAATTTTACTATTCATGGTCCAGGATGAAATTTGGGTCATATTTTTGCAACACTCTGAACTTTAGAAACTGTCAAGCTCATTAACTGCTAATCTTAGAAAGTGTGCAGTTATAATTTTCTCCATAGTGCACTGGGAGAGTGACAGTTTAAGATTCATGAGGTTGCATAATTGCTGGATTATTAAACAGTTTTGGGACATTCAAAAAGAGCTACGTGATTAAACAAGATGGAGACGTACTGGGAACATTTTTCACTCTTAACATACTATAGCGATACACAGGGACAGTTATGCGAGATTGTTGCGATGAAATGTTGCCAGTTAGAATTAGATTGGTGATTGGGTTTATTTGCAAATGGATGAAACATAATTTTCATAATTTTGCATTTGAAATTGACTGTAAAGCATTTCTTAAAAAGTTAAAGTAATTATAATAATCATAAATAAGTAAAAACAGAATGTACTGTATATTAGCATAGCCAATATGCATAGTTAAAAATGGACTTTGGAACTTAGGTTAGAGAGATTGGAAAGTGTATATGTGATACTGCTAAAACCATTTCAGTGAGTGACGTTTGAACATAAGATACAGTACTAAAAGTACAATGAAGTTTTTTACTAGCCTAATCTTAAGCACTATCTAATCTTTAGCAATCATACTTTTTGCTTTTATCACATGCAATGCATTTTTCTAATACATCTTTATACATCAATTCTCATGCCTTTTGTAATTTCAGATTCAGGGTGCATTTCCTTACATTGTATTGTACCCACTGTCCTGACCTTAACTTCTCCATTAGAAAGTATTTTCATCTAAGGGCAGTTTTTATTTTGCTGTCAATAAGCACTCTCTCCCACTTCGAACTCCAGTCAGCCATAATCCTAACACCACAGAAAGGGCCAGTGGATTACAAGGAAAACACATCAAAGTGTTGCATAAATTCATATGATTGCTTTGACTCATGTATGCCAACTGGATGTGCTTGGCCGGGGGGAGAATAGAATTACGCATTCTAGACACAATGTACTCAATGAGTGAAGAGGGCTTTTGATTTTATAGTAAATTTGGACAGTCTCTTGATGTGTCACTTGAAATGAAATTAGATTTTGAATTTCCAACACAAAGTCTCACAAAGAAAAACTTTTTATTCTCATTCTGTCAATATCTTTGCACATGTACTCTGCTTCTGCAGAGACGGAAGATCTCCCTTACGAAAAAGAAGTATGTTCAAGTATATTATTAGTATACTTTTAAAACTACATATAAGCAAGTATACATCTGGTTTACTTTTTATGTACTTTTATAGATATACTAGACAAAATTACAATTAAGTGTACTTGAAGTACACTAACAAGTATATAGAATAAGTATAAGTAACTTTGGTAGTAACTCCTATCTTTTATACTTATATACTTATACCTTTGTTGACTGTCAGGCCAGATCAGATACCTGGAGTATACCGACAAGTATAAAGAAAGGTATAAGTACATTTGGCCTGTATTTGTAGAATAGTAGTACTTGTAGTATACTATGTAGTATACTTGAAGTATACTAACAAGTATAAAGAATTACCCAATTTAACGATTAAACTGTGAAAATAAACAACTGTGAAATAAATAATTGGTGTTTTAAATGCAGAATTTGTCACAAATTGTTGTGTAACATGGTGCTTTACCTTTTGAACAGAGTAAATGTGGGAAATCATTAATTAAAAAATAAAATAGTTAAAACTGTACGTTAGAAGGTTGAGCAGTTAATAGACCTTCCCCTGGTGAGAAAGCATACCAAAGCAAAATAGGACCAAAAGCTCTGAATCATATTATTTGATGGCGTTGGATTATATGTAGATTTTAATTTATTTAGTTTGTACGCTCAAAACATACTGCAGAATAAATCGCGAACAAACAAGTGGTCGGATGTGCAAACAATATAAAATATTACAGTCACCTGGGGGACGAATTAATAGAATGGAGTCTGGAGCCAAGAACTTTTTCTTAAGTTACCAAAAATATGAACATGCCACAGTGTCATTTGTCACTGACACTTTTAGAGAGTTCTCTCAAGCACACAAAATGAACTGTGCAAATTTACATAACTATTTGCACAGAGTCCTACAGTAAACTACAGTGATATTAAGCCATAGTGTATTATTTCAGTAATTTAGCGCTCAACATGTTTCTTTCATTCACTCAGATGGTGTACCCTGAGGGCAGCAGTTTCAGCTGCCGCTGTGGAGCTCAAGAATCACACAGGTCTTTGAAAAAACAGACTGCTTCTCCAATTGTCCAGGAAGGCCATCAGGAAAATTCTATTGGGGAATTGGGATATGTCCAATTAAATGCCATACCCAGCGTAGTTCTGGTGGGAATCTGTTGTCTTGTTGTCACCAGGAGAAATCTGTGTTTCTGTGCCTCCCCAGTCACTTGCCGGTTTGAGGCTATGGCTAATGAGGCTTAGCTGTTATATAGGCCAAGTCAGTCTCAGCTCAGAGCAGCAGTGTTGATTGCAGGGGCATGCTCAGCCAGAGTCAGACAATAATTAACATATTGTAGAAATCGAAACTCGCCAGATTATGTGCAGCATAGAATTTGAGAGCGTTTTCATAAATGATATCTCCCCTCTTTATTGACTGTTACTGACTACCAGTGTTTGATAACCGTGCTGATGCTCCTTGTCTAAAGGCAGGACAAGAGTTTATAGTGGAATCTCTTACAAATCTCATTAGTTTCTCACAGATGAAGATATTCAGTTTGTAATGCACAAAGATTTTGCCATAGCAGTTAATTTTTTTATTTGAAAAACATCCATCAAATTGCATATAAGCAGGTTTGTGATTCCCAGCTGTAGCTTACTGTAAGTGCCCCAGATACTTTTTCTTGTGGAAACAGGCTTTTGACTTAATCCAGACTACATTCATGAATAAGCAATCACAATTCATAATAGCTTTATTTAATCACTGTAGAACACAAGCTTTGAACTGCATGTTTAAGAATGAAGCTCCATCAGTGTGATGCTGTGTTCTCAGTTTGATAATTGCCTATTTGCTCCAGAAGTCACTAGCTTTTTGCATTATGTTGCATTTGGATGCATTGGAGAAATAATTTAAAGCAGGTATTTCACAGGTAGAATAGTCTTACATGTAACATGGCCACTGAGCTGTTAAAATATGAGGAGCTCAAGATCTATTCAAGTCAGTTATTCATTTAAAGTACCAGGTGAAGAAATCTGATGACACTCGTGTACAAAAACTCCAAAGTAATTTGCAATATTACAGCGTAAGGCTGGTAAGCACAACCTTACATAGGGCAACTGTGGGTCAGTTGCTAGAGTGGGTTGTCCACAAACCACAGTTTGATGGAACAAGCTCCAGGCCGCAACACTGAACCCCCAATTTGGGAATGAATTTATCAAGATCAGGTGGGCGCAGTAATTGAGGAAACGAGGCTGGATGGATCACGGCTGTTAAAGGACAATCGAGTTTCACTTTATTGTGGAGAGAATCATGAGGGGTTCATACAGAGAGCAAAGCCCAAATAAGTAACTACACTTTAAAAAACCCGCCACTGACGATATCTGCAAGTGGCTTTTTTTTCAGGTCTTGCAGCTGCGCCCCCTCCAGCAAGTGGCTGCCTAGGCGACTGCTTAGTTCACCTATGCCAAGAGCCGGCTCTGTAGACAGGTCCCACATTTTTGATGGCTTTGCATAAAAAATTGTTTGTTTTCAAGAAACACATGACACAGCATGGTCTTAGTTGAGAACAGACCTTCCTGCTTTGCTGGGCGTGATAGATACTTGCTATTAGTCAGACTTCAGCAAGCACTTTAATGTACAAGGCTAATTGCAGGTAGTAAAAAGAGGAAAAGCATTACTTAGCATGGAGGGTGCCTAAAGCGAGAAAACCACCTCACAAAAAGCTAATGAACCATGAGTAAACAATGTTCCTCTCACACTCTACCCCCCTGAATGCTGCATCTGATACTGCAGAATAATTCTCCGCCTCAAACTCTGTATTTTACATTAACATGAAGCAGGGTTTTTTCAGTTATTATTTATTTTCAAGGTCGAAGTGAGATGACAACACAACACGGTCTTTAAAATCACGTTTTAATTAATTTGATTTTAAATATATTGGTAAAATTCAATTTCACCATGAAATACAGTTCAAACTCCCTAAAAACCTTCAAGTTGACAAATCCTCCACTAAGTTCAGCAGACTATTACTAACTTTTTTTGCCATTACGTGCTAGTTATGTAGTGTAGATTAATCTGAGACTGCCTGCTTCATCTGTAAAACTGAAGGCAATGAAAATAAAAACATTTAACTGAAAGAGGGTAAAACAACAAACACAACAGAGGAGAAAATATTTTCTGTAGTTTTTTTACAAATGACCCCTTTCTTACATAAAAGTGACTTAGCAAGTTTTATCCATTAACTACCAAATACATACATAATGCATTATCCCTGTTTACCAGTGCATACCGTAGAATTTTAGCTTGAGGACCAACTTTAACCAGAGCAGAATAGATAGAAACGTCTACCGTTAAAGCCTGCAAACACACTGTTTGACATTTTATATAATGAGCTTTTACCTTGGTGCGGGATTCCACAAGACATAGAACCAGGTTAGAGAAGAACAAATAGGTTACAAGTATTCAGATAAAGTTCACTCTCACAGCGTATGAAGTGATTTGAAATGAGGACTGACTTTATATATTTATTTTATTTATTTATATGTGTCAAAGAAATTGTTAGTTGACATTTATCGCTTACATTTAGTTCATGGACTTGAATAACCTTTTCTTGGCAACAAGGTTCACATCTTGCTGTTGTGTGGACACTCGTCCTGTGCATTTGTAGGTTTCCTCAGCCTGTAACACTCAACTGGTCTGAACTTTCTAGGTGAACTTAAGGCTAATTGAACACTGAAAACATTATCTCTTATGTTTAAAACAAACAGAGTGGTAACTACTGGGTTCGTCCTTTAGTCGTCATAACAGCACCTCACAGCAATTATCCACAGACTTATTCAGACAATATGATTATTAAGACAAGATAGAAGGTTGAGCAAATAATAAATTCAATTTTTGATATCCTGTTTTTGCTTAAAATAGAGACCTATCATGATGGTCCAAGCCGACCCCTGGAGTATCTGCAGCCTGTCAGTTTGGAGGTAGTTCAAAGGCGAGGAACCAGGTGTAAAGCTACTAGGGGGTGATACCTGCTATGACTGCGAGTGTCACAGGCGAGCTAAGGCCAAGTGCCTTCATGGAGTGACCCCAAACGTCTAGCTAGTTCAGTGCAAAAACCTCCCCTGTTTTCAGTAGCTGCTGGCTGTAGTGTTATATTTATAGTGCATGTACAAGAATGGAATAGGACTTCTCATCTAACTCCTCACAAAAGTGAACATGCTTATGTCCCAAGTTGTCTGCAAAACTACACATTTGAATAAGGTGATGAGACTGAGAAATATAAGCTATTGTTCAGCATGTGCTATAAAAATACACTTTTTTTTACAGTTTCCACTCAGTCGTCTGTCGGAATACATGCGCTTCATGCGTGCACGCATTGTAGGTTATTTTATCTGTTCTTGTTTAGCTCAAGAAAAACCTGTTTTTCAACTTGTTTCATCATATCTCTCATGGATTAAGAGAAGGTGTTATCTTTGTCAGCACATTTGCAGGCCCAGCTACTGTAATATTTTAAGCCTAAACCTTATCTCTAAACAAAACGTAGGGAAAGTTTGATCATAAAATACCTAATCTTTGGCACAGGTAAACTCTCACCTCAACAGCCATTTGTTATACTCATTACCTCTCTTACAGTAAGAACAGCACACCCAGTATTACTATATGTTTGCACTTTCCTTACTTTCAGTTTGTTTTACTTAAAAGATAAAATATGGAGGACATTATAAATGATGTCACTTGATGTTAGAAAATTCTCATCACAGTAAAGAAATTAGGAAGAAAGGAGGCACTTGAACTCTCACAGTCACTGTGAACATTAGGTTTTCACACCAGTGCAATGCAGAAGTAATAGTATGATTTAAAAAAAACAAAACAAAATACAACATGAAACAAGAAACACCTCATTATAATTGATCCCGTGCAGCCATGAAGTATCTGGAACCAGGCCTGAGTAATTAGGAATTAATCATTACTATTTGTATCCAGATTTAGACATTTGACTGTGCAGCAGCGTGCTTTGTGATAACCACCCACAAAGTCGTGGCCAGCTTCTAATTGCATTTTCGTGTCAAAGGCGTCAGATCAATGACTGTCTGCAGCCTTTTAACGTGTCCTTCACCCAGAAATACACAGAGGAAGCTGATAACAGTGAGATAGAATCAGTCGGGGTCAGGGATGTCCCCACGCTGCCATTTGTATCAGTCGTGTGGTGCCATAATGAAACCTGCAGTCAGAAATTTCATTAGCGTTCGAGACCACACTGCTCAGTATGCTCACTGACCAGTTTATATCACAGTGTGACTGCAACTCATTATTTACACATTTATTATGCTCTCAGTAATATGTTCACTGGCTATGTTTACTTTTAAATGAAGGAAGGATTAGCATTGACTTCAGTCATTATTATTGTCTTTTAAAGAAATGTAAATTATGCCATTAAAATAAAGTTTTGTTTTACACAGAACCATTTTTAAACATAAAATGTGGCTTAAATAAATTTTGTATCATCCTAGAGGTTTCTTTTTTCTTGCAAGGATGTAAATGTGTAAAATTGATTTCTAAAGAAGTACATATTCTGAAACCTGAAAATAATGGTCCAGTCAGGCAATCTGTAGTTAGAAAATGTGGTATTTATGCAAACGTATCAACTGCTTTGCTTTGCTGCATTGTGTAACTGTACATCACTGCAATAAGCATTCGTTGATGAACAACAGCATCAACCATGCTCATAATGGGTTTATTAAAAATGTATAAGGGAACATCAAGTCACAAGATGTTAATTGCAGCAACTGAGCCTTATGCTGCCATGTATGCAGGTCCCCCTGGAATACAGTGTAAAACTAATTGCCTGAACGACACACTACTTTAAATCACTCTCACATCTTCAGCCACCCCTGATATTTCAAATCCTGTCAGATAATTCAAGCCTGCCCTGTTGTAATGACAGCAATGATAGAGGTTCATTACCACAGAAGCTTAGACTAATTAGAAACCATGTAAAACAAAGGTGCAAGGGAAATATAAGTGACTCCAGCCAATGTTGTTAGAGAATAAACAAGAAATTTATAGATTTACAGATAAGGCAAAACCTTTCAGTAAATTCAAACATTGAAGAGTAAAATATGTCCATACCAAACTCTGCAAGGGGAAAATGAACTACACAGTGCCAGAATATTAAAAAATATACAGTCAGGTCCATAAGAATTTGGACAGCAACACAATGGTCAATAAAGTGTGTCACTGTCCAGATACGCAAGGACCTGATTGTATATGAAAATGTGAGGCATAAACTTGTATTTTGTGAAATAGCTGAAAGTCAAAAGAAGCTCCCAGCTATAGTATATGAAAAGCTAAACATTTTAAGTTGGTGAGGTTGAGTGTAAGACATTGATAAAAGTAGTGTAAGTGGGGAAAGGAGATAAAACAACTTTTCAGGGTATTGTTTAATCTATGCAGTGTTCAGTACTTGCGTTGCTTTTTCTAGTTATCAAATCCTTTTAATGTAAGCCTTACATTTAAATGCTTAGAGCAATGCAAATTCATATCTAAAACAAAACAAAATGTAGTACTGAATGCATCTCAACAACAAAACAGTTGTCCTGAGGTAATGTTACAACAGATTGTATTTGTTATTTTTTATGTGTCCTTTGTCTCTTGCTGCCATCTTGTGCTCTCCAGAATTCGATCAACTGATTGCCCATGGTGGTTGGATAATGTCTTTTAAATAAGTGACACATCAGTCAAATAGAAAGCAGGAGGACACACTGGACGTGCGATGCCAAAGTGGAAAAATGTATTGTTTGTTAAGATAAAAAATTTGATGTGACCACCATGCATCATTTGTTGTCAGATTATACTAGATATGGCATGACCATGCTAGAAGGCAAACTAGGTTTGCATAAACATATTTGTTGATTGGCATTTTGAAGAATTAAAAAAGAAACTAACTGAATTGTGACAATAATTGTCCATACTAAGATACAAAAAAGGATGGTCTTCTCCTTTGTTGTTTTTCTGTATTTAGACAAACAGTGAAAAGCTGAGACAGCACAAGCAAAGACACATGAGAGAACGCTTAAGTACACTATCACAGACCACAGGGAGAGTGATGTTTGACTCAGCCATAAAAAAGAGCTGGGGTCATCTAAACCAGAGAACAAAAGAAAAAAGTACACTCTCTACATGCTTTCAAAATATAATCCAACTTTCTTTTAAATCCAAGTTTGTTATATCTCAGCTAAGTATTTTTGACACCAAATGGCATGATGATGATTTCTTGTTGTTAAGCTCAGGGACAGTTAAGCAAAATTTATTTTAACAGTTTGAGAAATTGTCACAAGATGTTTGTTTTATTTTCCTTTTTTTAAGTGAAACTATATTAAAAACAAACGATAGCTGGTAAATTGTACTGCAGAAATCTGAAGTTGACGGTGATTAATTATATCCTACAGAAAAGAAAGCAATATTGCAGAGCCTCCGCAATTCAATTACACCTTTCAGTAACATTGAAATGGCTTAAGCCTTCAGCTGAGCTAACTAAAGGTGGGATTGAAAAGGAGGTGTCTCCTGTTGATCAAGAAAAAGCTTTAAAGTAGAAGATACACTTTTGTCAATAACATGTCTAATATTCCTTTGGATAATAAATACTCCAAGTGCTCTAATTGTTTGTGTGTGTGTGTGTGTGTGTGTGTGTGTGTGTGTGTGTGTGTGTGTGTGTGTGTGTGTGTGTGTGTGTG